>ML818059.1:35674-83148 GCA_009831015.1 Picea engelmannii
CCTTATGTGTGACTGATGCTCATTACTTTTATTGTCCATATGTTGTATAATGTTGATGATCACTTGAAGAAAGATTAATAATGCATTATTTGTTAAAATTGTTTAAGCACAATAACAACTGATTCACCCCCCCCCTCTCAGTTGTCTTAGTAATTTCAACAAGCCCTACTTTCATCATTGGTAGGTCACCTTGAACCCAAAAATTGACATTTCATCATAGGTCGTTGAGTTGGTGGTTTCCCTTGGGTTCGACGACAAGACATCTATTCACACTTTGGGATTCATGCAGTGTTTTGGATGCCATTAGCCTTATTGATGGTTTCCTCGCCTTTTTCATCAGTTTTCATCATTGGATTCTATTCAAAGGGTCTTTTTGTGGACCGCTTGCGTTTGGCACATGTGAAAGATGCACAGGGTCGTTGGTTCATGAACATGTTCTTCATTCGATCTCCAGCATATCATGAAGCTCCTTCTTTGTTCCTCATGCTGACTGATGAAATATGCCTTAATGCTCTCCTTTCTGCGGGTCTCTTTCCATCGACTTTAGCTCATGTATTTTGGATACGAGACCTAGAGTTTTATGAGTACCTTGAGGCTTGCAGTCATTAGTGGTAGGCTCTCTCACCATTGACAGATGGGAGTACATCAATGTCTCATGATCAATGGATCTCTCAAGTGTTCGACACCATATCCTTTATTCACATTTGCAGAGATGTACTCGGTGCCTTGATACCTAATTTCATCATTGGTAGGTTGTCTCGCATTTGTTAACGGTATACCTCAATGACTGGTAATCAAATGATGTCTCATCATGTTCGACCTCAAATCATGTGTTCACATGATGGAGACTTGCACCATCGTCGGATTGTATTGAAGACTTGAAGACATCACTTTGTAGACACATCTTTCCTGAGCTATGGTTTCCATTTCATTGGACCAACCCCTATTTGACTTCAATGATCATGGGAGATTAGATTGTACTATATGGTATACAAATATCTTCAGATTGATTTTGAGATTGGTTTCACTGGGCCTTGTTCATGACTATGATAGCTATTGGCATGTAACCGCATTTATACTTGCCTACTCGTGGCCATGAACACTTGTTGGTATATTTTCCACATGGATCTGCATTGTATTCTTGGTAGCCATGTATGCAAAGTCAGTACATAATGTAATGATCAATTGAGTTCATCTAGTTGGTTCTCTACCACTCCACTTCTGGGTTATTTATAATGTATTTCGGCCATCGCAAATACTCCTCTGATCTCACACATTAGGGGGCATCTGTTATAGTAAGATTTGTCTCACCATTGCTATCTTGCACAGAGGGCCTTTTTCCATTTCCCTATGCAAAATTATCAACGCCATTTTGATAAATCCAGAGCCAAAGTTATATATTTTTCCACATATACACTCCCTAACTGCTATGCAAGATGCGTATACACTTGTTGATCCACTACAGCTCTCGTATATCAGGATTTTTGCAAGAAAATACAAAATGAGGTCAGGTTTCCATGTCACAACAAAATATCTCTGATCTTTGGCCTTCCATATACTAGAAACGTTCTGACTTGACCCTTCAGTTGTATTCTGGAGGCTATAAGAGCACAATTTCGAGCTATGGAAAAGGAGGAGAAAGCATTCAACTTTGAGAGGTAAAGTTACTCTAGAGAAATTACTTCATATTGAGTCTGCATCCTTTTGTCCCTTAAGTCTAAACATAGTGTTCATCCCCCAATCTCTTTCCTTATTGTCGAGAGGACCTCATTACCTCTTTTCTATGAGCTTGCCTTTGGTGGAGGATTGAAGTGGTGGAGACCCAGTTGGAAGGAAATTGGTTTCTCATTTTCGAACCGTGCCGACACGGAAGTCTGTAATGTTGATACTTATGTTGATCAATTATTAATAGAAATACTCCTTTCCTGTTCTATTGATATCTTGAAAATATATGATTATTATCCATGGGAATGTTTGTAATGTTTATTAATGGATTGTTCTATCTGATGTGCTAACTCATTTTATATATTGTCACTATATACTTGCATCGTTGTTTTGTTGAGAACTTCTTGTAGGTGTAAATCTTTGGGTCAAAGTGCTCAACGGTAGAACGACATCAAACAATTGGATTGAGGTAGGCTTCTTCCTCATATTTCACATTAGTTTATGTAGCACATGTTGGAATTGAGTTGACTTCTGTAGTCATACCTATTTGTTGTGGTTTTCCCTTGGCCATAGAGAGTTTTTCCCTTGTAACACGCATCAAAGGGAGTCTTAGTCCCATAAGGATAAGGAAATATTTGGGGAAATGTTGGTACCAGGATGTTGAAGCTTTTGGAAGAGTTGCAGGTCAGTGTTACAGTACAATAAGTCAACTGTAGGTCACATTATGCTTATGTGATTATATCCTATGCTTCGTGATGGTATGGTACCATATTGGTGGTATTGGTATGATACATTGATGAGTAGTACATCTTTGTTGTATTGGTATGTTGGAATGTGGTTTGGCTACATGGTGATGATGATATATGCTTGAGGATTATTCTTGGTATACTCTTGAAGCATTGGCACATGGTGTATGGTTGTCTTTGATATTGATATATTGTTGAATATTGGTATATGATAACACATGTCTGAGATACATATCTTGGTGATGTTGGTACTTGGCTGAGATAAACCATTGAAAGTAATTTCTTGGTATATCCTATGGTATATGGTGTATGGAATGATTGAGTGATATGGTATATGGTTGAGATACATTGTTGGTGTTAGTGCTAGAATTTTCCCCTGAACTTCTATAGGGTCAAGCCTAGCACATCTTTAGTTATTGCAATGATTTTATAAATAAGGATGTGTTTTGGGTTTTGAAAGAAGGTGGATCAGGCAGATTGAAAGAAAAAGAATAAGAGAAAAAGGCTAAATGAAGATCAGTTAAAACACCATTCGGCATGGAGTCAAGTAAACACCCTATTGATCAAAGGCAATCAAATTGCATATCAGATAAGAACTTTATATGAAAATGGGTAGAAGAATAAGGAATTAAAAAAAAGTAGAACACCCATCAAACCAAGATTCTCTTTGTCAAATGGATGAAACGATACTTGAAACAAAACCCACAAATAGTAGGCAGTCACAGCAAAACATTTACCGCTTGAGAATCTATTATCCATGGGAAACCATTGGTTCTCAATGTCTACAATTCATTCAAGGAAGATGAAAAACAAGGGAAATCACAATCTGATAAAAACAATTTTCATAGATCTTCAATGTCAGAAGTGATCACAGAATAAGATGCCCTCAAGATTACAATAACACATACTGGTTATCTATTTCATCAAATTCTTCTCAGGCCTTACCCTCTCAGGCCCCCTCCTGGTTACAATCTCATGATATATATATATATGTCTACAATCCAATCCTCTCAAATAAAAATAGTTACAAATTTATAGGAAGAAATCTTCTAAAAATAGAAAAAGAAAGGTAGCTTAAAAAGGCTTGACTCTTGAGAGAATAGGTGTTGAATTATTGGATGCTTGATGTATGAATATTGTCCACTAAATCTGTGTTTGACTACCACATAATCTGGAATTGTCCCTTTGACTACTTAAATGTCTTCCAGGTATCCCTGAACAGTGCCCTCGAAATATAAAAGTGATAAACTTAATACCCTAAAATCCTAATGGGTATTTTTCCACTTGTAACTGATGAAATTATCATTTGCAGAACACCAAGAGGATTGTATTCCTGTTGAAGATGGTTGCATGAATTTATAAGATCAAAGCTAATAAATGGAAAATCCAAACTTGGAAGGCGTGGAGGTTTATAGAACAAACTCTCAGAAGTTGGATTTTTTGTTTGCACATTAGCAGTTTCCACCTTTGAATTGACTTATTTCTTGTGAAATGTCAAACTCAACACATTAGAACCCGATCTACCATATTCACAATCAATCTTTAAATCTCGAATGCTAGGTTTGCAGTGTTGTAACATCTGATCATTGTGTTGAATCTCAAAGGTGAAATGAATGCATCCTGCACTATTACATACACTGTTATTCAATAGAGAAGAGGATATTTTTGTTGAGAAGATTCCCTCCCCTATACTGGCAAGTCTATTCAGCATCACATCTGAGGAACCTGGACAACTTAGAGGCAACGAATCCATAAAATCGGGTTCACATAAATTATGTGATGTTTCAACTATATCACCAGAGTCCAACAGAAGATATGTGTAGAAATGTTGAAGTTGAGATGATATCTTGTACAACAAATGTTGCTCCTCCAAGATCGAAGCCAAACTATTCAAGACCATTTGAAATCCCATACATTGACAAATTAAAAAAATTGGAGACTTCCTTTAGGCTGCCAACAGAGCATTTGTTTCCTACTTCCCTTTGCAATTTGGATCTTTCGTTTCCCATTTGTACTGATGATGAAGGAGGCACCTCAAATGAACCAGATAAACGCCAATGAGAAGAAAATGATTCTTGACTACATTCGGATATCTCTTCCAATGTTGCTCCTCCTTACTGACGTAATAGAAACATTTTCCACTTCATATTATTTATCCTTAAAGAGCTAATTTCCTGTGTTTCCCACGGAGGACTCAGATTTTCCCTTATGTGCATCACAGTGGCCTCATTTTTCACTGAGAAAATTTTCCATTAGGTAGAAGGAAAAGGGGATCCTAGCAATGGAGGTGTTGTCGGTTGCAAGAGATTCCATGGGACTGATTATATTGCTTCCAAATATCCATCCTCCTTGAAAGATAGGACTCTTGTGTTTTTCTTGTCAAATCCACATTCATGTTTACTGGTTTTAGAAACACTGGCTAAGATTGGGGCCTAGCCTTCTTTTTATATTAAAGCCCTGTGAGAAACTCCCATTATAGGATAAGTGGTTGATTCCTCTTCCAGAATGATTGAGGGGAATGGAACCCATTGAAATGTGTAAACCCTGCTTGAGGCCCCCAAATTGAAAGTATCATTCTTCCCAAGGGTGAATGGAACTTGGGGTGTAGACCCATGTGCCATGAACTGATGATAGATCCGTGAGGAGGAGTCGTTGAGAGGATTTGTGAAGATAGATCTATAAATGTCATTTGTTGATGTTGGGATGATCCACAACAATATGGAAATCCATATGCCTTCCCACCATTAGTATTTTCTCTTCCACTAAGTTTCCCTTGTTTTCCTCTGAATTTGGGTCGTACGGGACAATAGAGTGAATTCTTGTTCCGTTTTTGGAGACATAAAGAACTGGGATGAGATCTCTAATTATGTCTTCATCCTCCATGTTTCTACAATAATGACATCTTTCTCATAACCCTTCATGATGAATTTTGGTTATCAGAACAGATGGAAATGATTTATGTTGGCCAGACAAATTATTCCACAACTAGGATAACTCCTCCTCGTCGTGGCTTGGCATGGAGCTAGGGTGTTGTATTTGACTTATGTGTTGTGTGATGTGGCTAACCCATGTTGTGTTTGATGGAAGGTGTTGGAGATTGTCTCCCAGCGAATAAATTTTCTAAAATAATCATTAAGTTTGTAAAAGAAAACAATGAGCATAAAAATTGACCATATAAACCAAAATTGGATTTATAATACCATTTTTTATTTTGTCAACAAACTCTCTTTTAATCCACAGTCAATGATTAAACTCATTTTACTAATACAAAGGCCAATTTATCTCAATCAAGGCATAATAGCACTATGTCAAGGATGTATGGGATATGGACGTCCACCCTTCCTATACCACCTCTCTAATGAGGTGAGTTAAAAGCTTAGCACTGCCTCTATCATATGCAATACCGGTGCTATGGAATAACACTTTTCGGTGCTACAGGAATAACCCCATTCCCGCAACAAGGAGAAAATTGAATATTTAGTATTTTGATACTAAAATTGGCTCCTTCTGGGGATGGAACTCTCCTTGTGAGGAATCAAGAACAAGAAGACCATTGTGCCCTTTCCTCTGTGCATTTGTGCAACGCAAACTACAAACTTTTACCTCTGCAAACATCCACATTTATGTTATGCCTAGTCCATTGGACTTGTGGATTCATTCATACTGTCACCAGATCTCTGCAATATTTATTCGAATTTTGAACACACTACTAAAAACTAAATTACTGTTGCAAACTAACAAACTGAAAAGAATATTTATGCTCGATGGAGAGCTTATTCCTCTATCTATTCCTACTTCTAACCATTGAAAATAAATGTTTCAGGTATATATAAATTTCCAGAAAAATAATTCAAGCAACAAATTGCTTGACCTGTCTCCATGTATACAACAAAAGACATGAAAGGAGAACAAAATATGCAACAAGAAAGATGCAACCAATTCATGTTTACTGTTTCAAACCATCATGCCAAACTTTGTAATATATGGCATGACTGAAAACAGTGACTCCATCCATATAGCATTTGGATCATAGAATTCATGTATGACCTTACCTTGTTGTTTAAAGTCAAAGGGCTACTTTTCCTCATATTTGATCTCATGAGATGGTTGATCATGAATATCATTTCCAAGTTCTATAAACTCATATATTGACTTCTCAATAGCTGACACAGAAACAAGCATCGATTGTTGTTGGAACTTTTCTCTATTAGCTTCATGATGCTCCTGATCAGATCCAGGATGACTACTGCCATATGCTATCTACTCTTTATTATCTAAGATCTCAAAAGAAATAACCTGGTCTTTATGAAAATTAGAAAAAATAAATACATTTGATATGATGCCAAACGTATCTACAAAATTTCTGTCAAAATGAAGGTCATCTAACACCTTTGACTCTTTATGGAAAGTATCCTTTACAACCACAAACTTTTCAGCACAATCATACTTTTCATGTCCATTAATTTGATGAAATAAATTATATTCATGACAACATTTTGGAAAAAGGATGTCCGCTGAAAATTCATCTTCACGGAACAAATTGAAAGCATCATGAAAACCTTTTAAAGATATGATACTAATGGTTGGAAGAGATCTGCACCAGTCAAGGGTTGATCCCTTCAATGAGTATATGAAAATCTTGATCTTAACATCCTCGTGCATGATTTGACATTCACGAATAAACTCATGAAAATCTAGCGGGTGTTTAGCCGGTACCTCCCAATCTTATCCTTTAAATGTAGGAAGTGAACCTTCCCATTCACCTCTTCTAAGCATTAGGTTTGGAAAATCAACTATTTCTGAAAAGTCATAAAATTCCAACCTTTGAGCCAAAATGGCTTCCATATTCGAATTCCCAGTGGAGTCGCCTATTAATCTTTAGACAATGGAGTCACCATGGTGAAAGATGTGTAGTCATGTATCTGCCCTCTTCTTTTTCACCATCAAGAAGCGGATCTGATCGTTGTCGTTCTCACAAGGAAGATATATTTGTTGCTTCATCCCCGACAACGACGCAAAAAGATGTTAGTTCTAGAAGTTTCCCCTGGACTGATATAGGGTCAAGCCTAGCACATCTTCAATTATTGCAATGATTTTATAAATAAGGATGTATTTTGGATTTTGGAATAACGTGGATCAGGTAGATTGAAAGAAAAATAATAAGAGAAAAAGGCTAAATGCAGATCAGTTAAAACACCATTGGACATGGAATCAAGTAAACACCCTGTTGATCAAAAGAAATCAAATTGCATATCAGATAAGAAGTTTATATGAAAATGGGTAGAAGAATAGGGGATAAACAAAAAGTATAACACCCATAAAACCAAGATTCTCTTTGTCAAATGGATGAAATGGTACTTGAAACAAAACACACAAATAGTAGGCAGTCACAGCAAAATCCTTACCTCTCGCGAATATATTATCCGTGGGCAGCCATTGATTCTCAATGTCTGCAATTCGTTCAAGGAACATGAAAAACAGAGTGAAAAACAGAGTGAAAAACAAGGGAAATCACAATCTAATAAAAACAATTGTCATAGATCTTCAATGTCAGAAGAGATCACAGAATATGATGCCCTCAGGCTTACAATAACACATATTGGATGGCTATTTCATCAAATTCTTTTGAGGCCTTACCCTCGAGGGCCCCCTTCTGGTTACAATATCATGAAATATATATGCATCTACAATCCAATACTCTCAAATAAAAGCAGTTACACATTTATAGGAAGACATCTTCTAAAAATAGAAAAAGAAAGATAGCTTAAAAGGGCTTGACACTTGAGAGAATAGGAGTTGAATTTTTGGGTCCTTGATGTATGACTATTGTCCACTAAATATGTGTTTGACTACCACATAATATGGAACTATCCCTTTGACTGCTTAATTGTCTTCTAGATATCCCTGAACAACTCTCTTGAAATCTAGAAGTGATAAACATAATACCCTGAAATCCTGATGGGTATTTTGCCACTTGTAACCGATGACATTATCATTTGCAAAACACCAAGAGGATTGTATGTCTATTGAATATGTTTTATTGAATTTACAAGATCAAATATAATAAATGGAAAATCCAATATTGGAAGGCAAGGAGGTTTATAGAACAAACTCTCAGAAGTTGGATTTTTTGTTTGCACATTAGCAGTTTCCACCTTTGAATTGACTTATTTCTCGTCAAATGTCAAACTCAACACATCAGAACCTGATCTACCATCTTCACTATCAATATTTAAATCTTGAATGATAGTTTTGTAGTGTTGCAACATATGATCATTGTGTTGAAGCTCAAAGGTTAAATGAACTCATCTTGCACTATTACATACACTATTATTCAATAGAGAAGAGGGTATTTCTGTTGAGCAGATTCCCTCCCCTATATTGGAAAGGATATTCAACATCACATATGAGGAACCTAGACAACTTAGAGGAAAAGACTCCATAAAATCTGGTTCAAATAATTTATGTTATGTCTCAACTATATCACCAGAGTCCAACATAAGACATGTGTAGAAATGATGAAGTTGAGATGATATATTGTACAATAGATGTTGCTCCTCCAGGATCGAAGCCAAAATATTCAAGACAATTTGAAAGCCCAGACATTGACAAATTAAAAGCGTTGGAGACTTCCTTTGGGTTGCCAATAGAGCAGGTGTTTCATGATTCCCTTTGCAATTTGGATCTTTCATTTCCCATTTGTACTGATGATGTAGGAGGCACCTCAAATGAACCAGATAAACGCCAATGAGAAGAAGATGATTCTTGACTACATTCGGATATCTCTTCCAATGTTTCTCCTCGTTAATGACATACTAGAAGTATTTGCCACTTCATATTCTTTATCCTTAAAGAGACAATTTCCTGTGTTTCCCTTGGAGAACTCTGATTTCCCCTTATGTGCATCACACTGGCCTCAATTTTCACTGAAAATTTTTTCCATTGGGCAAAAGGAGAAGGGGATCCTAGAAATGGAGGTGTTGTTGGTTGCACTGGATTCCATGTGAATGATTCTATTTCTTCCAAATATCCATCCTCCTTCAAATCTAGGACGCTTGTGTTTCCCTTGTCAAATCCACATTCATGTTTGTTGGTTTCAGAAACATTGGCTAATATTGGGGCCTAGGATTCTTTTTTTCACAAATCCCTATGAGAAAATCCCATTATAGGATAAGTGGTTGATTCCTCTTCTAGAATGGTTGAGGGGAATGGAACCCATTGCAATGTGTAAACCCTGCTTAATTCACCCAACTTGAAAGTATCATTATGCCCAAGGGTTAACGGAACTTGGGGTGTAGACCCATGTGCCATGAACTGATAACAAATCTGTGAGGAGGAGCCATTGAGAGGATTTGTGAAGAAGGATCTGTAAATGCCATCCGTTGATGTTGGGATGATCCACAAAAATATGGAAATCTGGATGCCTTCCCACCATTAATATTTTCTCTTCCACTAAGTTTCCCTCATTTTCCTCTGAATTTGGGTCGTGCAGGACAATATAGGGAATTCTTGTTCCATTTTTGGAGACGTAAAGAACCGGGGCTAGCTCTCTACTTTCGTCTTCATCCTCCATGTTGCTGCAATAATGGCCTCCTTCTCGTAACCCTTCATTATGAATGTCGATTATCGAAACAGATGAAAATGATTTCTGTTGGCCAAACAAATTATTCCACAACCAGGATAACTCCTCCTTGTCGTGGCTTGGTATGGGGCTAGGGTGTTGTATTTGACTTATGTGTTGTGTGATGTGGCTAACCCATGTTGTGTTTGATGGAAGGTGTTGGAGATTCTCTCCCAACCAATAAATTTTCTAAAATAATCATTAAGTATGTAAAAGAAAACCATGAGCATAAAACTTGACCATATAAACCAAAATTGGCTTTATAATACAATTTTTTATTTTTCCAACAAATTGTCTTTTAATCCACAGTCAATGATTAAACATATTTTACTAATACAAAGGCCAATTTATCTCAATCAAGGCATCATAGCACTATGTCAAGGGTGTATGGGATAAGGACCTCCACCCTTCCTATACCTCCTCTGTAATGAGGCGAGTTAAAAGCTTAGCACTACCTCTAGCATATGCAGTACCGGTGCTATGGAACAACACTTTTTGGTCCTACAGGAATAACCCGATTCTTGCAAAAAGGAGAAAATTGAATATTTAGTATCTGGATACTAATAGTTGGTACATGGTGTTGATGTACATGGTTGATACATGGTGTGGTACCAGATTGATACTTGGTATGGTGTTGATGTACATTGTTGATGTTTGAGGCATATGGTACATGGTTGATGCACATTTGGTACAAGTTGTGGTTCATGGTTGATGTACAATTTGTTTCAGGTGTTGGTGCATGGTAGATGCACGGTTTGGTATATATTGTGGTGCATTATTGATGCATGGTTTGGTACACATGTTGTTGTATGGTTGATGCACTTGGTGCAGTACAAGTTGTGGTACACAATTGATGTTTGGTTTGGTATAGGTTGGTGGTTTGGTACATGATTGGTAGAGGAATGTGTTGGTAATGTTGGACATCTAATTGAGAGGTGTCCTTGGTATATAATTCATGTGAGAGGATCTGGTTGAGTATTGGTATCAGTGACAGGTTGGATATAGTGGCAGGTTGGACACAGTGACAGGTTGGTAGGTTACATGTTGATGTGACAATGATAGTGACAGTGACAGTGGCAGTGAGAGTGACAATGGAAGCGGTAGTGAGAGTGGTAGTGACAGTTGGTCTACATTTATATTTCACGAAAGTAGGATGGGGCAGGGAAAGGGGGTTGTAGCCTCCTTTCGGTTGGTACCAGAGAAAATAGGGAGTTGGAGCTTCCTTTAGGTTGGATCTTGAGAATAAGGGGGTTGTAACCTCCTTCTGGTTGGAGCCATATATTTTAGGGAGTTGTAGCTTCCTTCAGGTTGGATTCTATATATAGGCGTTCATAGCCTCCTTCTAGTTGTATCTGGAGATTTGGGAAGTTAGTGCTTACAATGAATGTATTATTTGATATATAATAAATCCTTTTTTGTCCCTTGGTCATGTATTAAGGAATAAAGCGAAGATTAAGGAAGAAGAAAGACAAAGTATGAAGCATGTGGAAGGCACACAAATCGAGGAAGGGGCGAAGTGGTTAAAGAAGCATAAAAGAAGGAACAAAGTAAAGGAAATAAATTCGTTGAAAGAGAAGATCAAGACAAATCAACAAAGAAGATAGATCGTGGAAAAGTCAACAAACAGAAGAAGACACTAATGGGTGCTTTGGAGCACCTCGTGGAGAAGAAGGAGGAACATGTTGGTGAAGTCCCTGAAATGAGGGTTATGTGGACCTAGGGTTTTGGCAATGTGGATCTAGAGTTTTGGAAATGTGTATCTATGGTTTTGGCACCCGGGCTTTAGTCTAGGGTTTTCTAAGAGTCATGGAATGTATAAATAGAGGTCTAGAAGATTTGAGAGGAGAGAGGATATAGTGGTGATGATATGTAGAAGTGTTATGTTTTAGAGTACTCTTGTATTTTGGGTCTTCAATTGGGTGCGAAAATCAACTCTGCAGTTGGGTGCCCAGGGTTAGGAGCTAAATAAGAGAAAGAAGGATCTACAACTGAGTGTGTAGATAGAAATGTATATCTTCATCTATTCTATCAATAAACAGAGTTATGTGGATGTAGCCCTAGGGAGAGGGTGAACCATGTAAAATCGTGTTGTTCCATGTGGTTGATGCTTTGTTATTTAGTACATTTTATGTTGTTATTTCATTGTTATTTTTACTATTTAAGATAAGAAGATATAACTTACTTCGTGAAGATAATCATAATAGTGTTAAGAATCTTTGGGCTATTTTGCATCGTTGTTTTGAATCATCTTGTGTTTCCTCTGGTTGTATACACTTGTGTCCTGCAACCCCCCTATTGCTACTTCGGGTGAGACTTCATCTGCTTCGCAGGTGTTTACATATGGACCAGTAGTTATGGTTTATTGGTGCGTTTTTAGAGTTGAACCCTGGGTCTTCCCTTGTGCTAAAAACATTTGGATTGTCAGAACCCCTGTACTACTTGCAGCTACCGTAACTCATTTGACCATGTCATTGAAGACTGTCCAGTATTTTTAGCTAAATTTCATGAAAGACAAGGTGGAAACCGGCAAGTCCAGAAAATAACAGTTGAAACCCGTGATTAGGAACCCAGAGTTGCTATTATTACTAGAGGATGCATTGTCACAAGAGAAGATAGGGTGCCTCCGGGAAAGACTACAGATGGATCAAGGATCAGAAGAGCTTCAGAGAAGGTGCCATTGTTTGATCCAAGGAAAAAAAACATACTTTCGAAGAAGAAGAAGAGAATTTATAGGTGAACATGCTTCTTCATATAGGGCACAATCATAAGTAAGGGAATGTGAAATTCCTCCAACATTTGATCAGTTTGCCCCACCTAGACAAAGAAAAGAGGTAAGAAATCTTGTGGACTTCTTGTATACTTGTATTGATTCGATTAAATATGAAAGAGTTGTGCAGGAACTACAGCACCTGATAAGACAATATGGAATTAGAAGAGTATATCCTTTGCTAAGTAGAGTTGTGAACCAAGTATCTAGAAAAGGAGGGAAAGAAAGGAACTACACCTTAGTGCTCATATTGGAGACTATGACATGGACTATGTGGTCCTTGACCTGGGATGAGAAGTAAATGCTATGATGAATCAGACTTGGGAATTGATGGGAAAACCTAAATTGATTTACTCTCCTATTAGGCTCAAGATAGCTAATCAGCAGGCAGTGATCCCCTTTGGAATACTAGAGCATGTCCCTATGGACATCGATGGAGTGAAGACATTTGTAGACTTTGAAGTGATCGAAATTGTTGATGATAGATTTCCATATCCTGCATTACTGGGTATTGATTGGGATTTAGACAATTTGATTGTTAATGACCTGAAAAAGAGAAGAATGAAATTTGAAGGTGATGGCCTTAGGGTCATTGAACCTCTTGACCCCGATGAAGGTCGTAGATACATAGAACCTATAAGAGAAGAAGACCATGCCTATTATCTAGATAACATCTATAAATTGACAATGAGACATTAGGATTATATTAATCCTAAATTATATGGAAATCTAAGCTGGCGAAGTGAAAGTGCATGCTCGTCAGATTCAGAAGAAGCATTGGAAAATTGGCAGAATAGAATGTATGAAGTCTCTACACGGAGGTGTGCCATATTGATTAAGGCAGTTCGCTCGATTAGCACAGAAGTAAGTAATCTTCCTACATTTTATGGCCTGAATAATTTAGAGACATTTCTATTTGAATTTGAAGGGATTGTACCAATGCAACAGAGGTTGTTGGCACTAGATGAAGCCTTGAAAGCAACACCAGTTAGATGGTGGGGAACACACAAGAACAACATTGCAAAGTGGGTACAATGTTGCACCTTGCTGACAATGCACTTTTCAGACCAAGTTGAAGGTTGCAAAGTTCGATACACATGTCAAATTTGTCCTAGGGACCATGTGCAAAGTTGTGAGGAAGCCTGGAGAATCATTCCTAAAGAACAGTGGGTACATAAATTCATTAACACCTTAGATACTATGCCCATCAACTGGTATCTTCAAGAAGAACTATGCCTAGTCACTACAGATTGGTATGGTATGATATAGAACTTTATAGATACGTTCCTATCTGAAATTCAGTACCCCACAATAGATCAGGATTTACAAATTGTAATAAAGAAGGTCATTGAGCAGGCACCTAAACCCCCTCATGAACAAGAAGAAGATGAATGGATTGCGCCTCTTTAGTGGTTACATGGTTTTTATAATATTAATGTTGATGAGGATGATGACCCTAAGAATTTGAACATTTCAGAAACTGAAGGACAAAGAGATATACAAGGGCTAGGGATTGAATTACCTTTTGTTGGGAAGCCTGTTAAAAACAATAAAGATAATATTGGAACAGAGAAAGCACCGAAGTTGGAAAATTGTTGGAGACTATTCAGATGATGCTACTATTGGTATGATTACAGAACTATTGCATGAGCATCGGGACTTGTTTCAAACCAAGTTCATAGACATGAAGTGCATTAAAGGGCCCATGGGAGAAATGAAGATTCCTTTGAAAGCAGATGAAAGGCATGTCAAGAGAGGCCTTACAGACTGAATCCCAAGTACAAGCATAAAGTTAAGACTGAATTAGATAGAATGTTAGAAGCAGGAATTATAGAACCAGTCGAAGAATCTGAATGGATCAACCCTATGGTGGTCCAAGATAAGAAGACAAGAGAAATCAGAATCCATGTAGATCTAAGGAAATTGAATGATGCATGTTTACATGATCCATTTCCTACACATTTTACTAATGAAGTTCTAGATAATGTAGGCGGACAAGAAATTTATTCATTCACAGATGGATTTTCAGGCTATCACCATATCAGAATTGCTAAGGAGGATAGACATAAGACTACATTTGCAACAGAATGGGGTTCTTTTCAGTACATTGTGATGCCTTTTGGTTTGAAGAATGCAACAACCATATTTTCTAGGGTGGTGGTCGAAGAATTTAAGGAATTTTTACATAAGTTTTTGGAGACCTACTTTGATGACTGGACTATTTTTAGCCTACTGAAAGATCATATTGAATGTTTGAGATTAATGTTGGATAAGTTCACGCAATGTCAAATTTCCCTGAACTTGAAGAAGTGTATTTTCTTTTCACCTTTTGGAGTGTTGTTAGGACACATTGTGTGTAAGCAGGGGTTGTTGGTAGATCCTTCCAAGATTTCTATCATTGTTGATCTACCTCCTCATACCTCAGTTAGACAGTTGTGCACTGCATTGGGACACATTGGATATTACATAAAGTTTATTAAGGGTTACGCATAGATAACAACACCTATGGAGAAGCTATTAAATAAGGATAGTAAGTTTCAATGGACAGAGGAATGTCGACAGAGCTTCGATGCATTAAAGCAAAAAATGATCATTGTGCCTATTTTTGTTTTTCTAGATTGGAGTAAGGAATTCCATGTTCATGTTGATGCTTCATCCATTTCATTAGAAGTAGTTTTAGCACAGCCAGGTGCAGGAGATATTGACCACCCTATAGCCTTTAGTAGCAGTAATATTTCTACATCTGAAATGAATTATACTACCACTCTAAGAGAAGGCTTAGCTATGGTATATGCGCTGCAGAAGTTTAGACACTACTTGTTGGAGGACATTTTAAGATGTTTACTGATCATTCTGCATTGAAGTACTTAGTCAAAAAGCTAGTGTTGGGGGGAAGAATATGTAGATGGTTATTATTATTCCAGGAGTATGAATTTGAGATTGTGGTCAATCCAGGAAGAATGAATAAGGGACCTAACCACTTATCCAAGATAGAACATGGAGAGGAACCTACCAGTTTGGATGATACACTACCAAATGAAAAATTGTTGGCCATAAGGAAAGTTGATGATAACTTCATCAAGATATTCCAGTTCCTTCCCACAGGAATGGCACCTCATGAGTATGCAGTTATTCAGAAGAAACAATTGGTAGTCTGCGTTGCAGATTTTCAACCTATAGATGGACATTTCTATAAGATGGGACCAGATGAGATCTTAAGAAGATGTGTTATGGAGTCAGAAAATCCATTGATTCTTGCAGAATAAAATCAAGGCATCGCAGGAGGACATTATGTAGGGAAATAAACAACGCAGAAGGTTCTCAGAGATGGCCTCTAGTGGCCCACTTTACATAAGGATGCTAAGGAATACCACAGAGCCTGTGATATATGTCAAAGAGTAGGGAAGCCTTCTAGAATGGATGGGATGCTTTAGCACCTCAGTTAACTTTATAGGCATTTGTGAAATGGGATATTAACTTTGTGGGACCTATCAACCCACCAGGAAATCACACAGGAGCTCGATATATCATCACTGCTACAGAGTATTTGAAAAAACAGTCAGAAGAAAGAGTAGTTAAAGACTATAGTGCAACTACAATTGCACGGTTCATCTTTGATGATATCATAACCAAATTTGGATGCCTGAAGATCCTTATGAGTGATAAAGGCACACACTTCATTAAAAAAACTATTGAATCCTTGAATCAAGAGTTCGAAGCTCACCATCAGAAGAGAACACCATATCACCCACATGTGAATGGTACAGTCGAAGCTTTAAATAAGATTTTGGAGATGGCACTGACTAATATTTGCAGTTTTAATAGAGATGATTGGGATTTGAGAATTCCAACAGTGTTATGGGCTTATCGAACTACTTGCAAAAATTTGACAACGCAAACTCCCTTCAAGTTAGATTATGGCCTGGAAGCAGTGGTACCTATGGAATATTTGGTTCCTAGTTTAAGAATTGAAACATTTATAGGTATGGATGACACTAGCACTATTCAATACAGGCTCGCGTAGTTGATGGAACTAGAGGAATACAGGTTCATTGCAGTATTTCATCAATAGGTGCAAAAAGGACAAGAAAAGGCTTACCATGACAGACATATCAAGAAGATAGCATTTAAATGAGGAGATTTGGTACTTTTATATGATAGAAAGTTCATGAAGCATCTAGGAAAGTTCAAGACACATTGGCTTGGGCCATTCGAGGTTGTCTATGTTACAAAAGGTGGAGTTTCACAGCTGGAGACTCTTAATGGAGAATGGAAGTATGGTTTAGTAAATGGAAGTCGGTTGAAGATGTATTGTGACAACCAGCTACCTCACAACTCTCATTAAAAGAAAAGGAGGAAGGGTCTAGGTACCAAGTGTAGTTGGAATTGGGTAATAGTCACAGAAAATACAATTTTCACATGATAGAAAGGGACAGAGCAGAAAGCAGAGGCTTCTTCGCATAGTATGTAGTTGAAGTACTACAGAGGGCTCAACCTTGCAATGACTTGGGACAAGTCACATGTGAGTGTTGGGGGCATGTTGGTCCTTGGTCATGTATTAAGGAAGAAAGAGAAGATTAAGGAAGAAGAAAGACAAAGTATGAAGAGTGCATAAGGAACATAAATCGAGGAAGGCTCGAAGTGGTTAAAGAAGAATAAAAGAAGGAATAAAGTAAAGGAAAGCAATTTGTTGAAAGAGAAGATCAGGAAGACAAAGAAACAAAGAAGATAGAACGTGGACAAGTAGGCAAGTGGAAGAAGACACTAATAGGTTCTTTGGAGCACCTTGTGGAGACGAAGGAGGAACAGGTCGGTGAAGTCCTTACATGAGGGTTATGTGGACCTAGGGTTTTGGCAATGTGGATATAAGGTTTTGGCACCTGGGATTCAGTCTAGGGTTTTCTAAGAGTCATGGAATGTATAAATAGAGGTCTAGAAGAGTTGAGAGGAGAGAGGCGATAGTGGTGTTGAGATGTAGAAGTGTTATGTTTTAGAGTACTCTTGTATTTTGGGTCTTCAGCTGGATGTGAAAATAAACTCTGTAGCTGGGTGCACAAGGTTAGGAGATAAATAAGAGAGATATAAGGATATACAGCTGAGTGTGAAAATAAAAATGTATATTTTCATCTATTCTATCAATAAACATAGTTTTGTGGACGTAGCCCTAGGCAGAGGGTGAACCACGTAAAATCGCGTTGTTCCATGTGGTTGATTCTTTGTTATTTACTACCTTTTATGTTGTTATTGCGCTACTATTTTTCCTGTTTAAGATAAGAAGATATAACTTACTTCGCAAAGTTAAGCATGATATTGTTAAGAATCTCTGGGCTATTTTCCGTTGTTGTTTTGGAATCATCTTGCATTTCCTCTGGTTGTAGACACCTATGTCCTACAAGCCCCCTATTTCTACTTCGGGTAAGACTTCATCTGCTTCGCATGTGTTTCCGTAAGGGCCAGTATTTAGGTTTTGTTGGTGCGCTATTAGATTTGAACCCTGGGTCTGCCCCTGTGCCAACAACATTCCATGGTTTTCTCCCATTTCAGTTTCCACATAAATTCAGGTGTACTATGTACTTGATGTGATTTTTTTTATGTGATTTTTCTTATTCTCATGATATATTGTTGATAAATTTAAATATTATATACTATGATTAAAAGTGGTATAAAGTGATCATACTAATTTACCCCCCCCCCGCTCAATATTCCAACAATTCGAATCAGAGAAGGTTCCTTCAGCAAACATTTTAACCATTGGAAGGTAGATCATGGAGATCAAGAATAGTGCATAAACGGATAATATAATACCATGGTTTGATGGTCATATTGGTTATAACTATGAGATTTGGAATATCAGGATGAAAACATTTCTACATGCATAGGGTTTTGATGTTTGGAAATCAATTGTTATAAGATACACCACTACAAAGAAATCAAGGACAACAGCCAAGAAATAATTACAAATAAATAACAAAATAGCAATGGATTTCATCTGGGAAGGATTATGTGATTCAATGAAAGACAAAGTTGGAAAATGTTCATCGGCTAAAGAAATTTGGGATACACTACATAATCTATATTTCTCTCCCATCACAGAATCAGAGAATGCTAAAGAAGATATAGGTACATAACAAGAAGAGAGATGTTCATCATGTCAGATGGATTCATAAGAAGAAAATTGTGAATGCCCCCCACGTGTGGGTTTGGGAGCAGTTCCCCAAAGAAATTTTTTTCTACCTTGAGAAACGTGTCACATATTTAGGTGGTTTTCGACACATGGTTTATTTGTCGATGGTTTTCTATTTCTGGTTAAGGAATTAGGGTTGTTGACTAATCCAGGTCATTGGGTTAGGGTTTTGGATGCCACTGGCTTTTATATATATATTGTATTGTAAACAATGTATCATGATGAATGAATATAGAATATGTTGGTTTTCTCGATTTGGGTTTCTAAGGGAAAAATATGTGTGTAATGTTTGTACTTTCTATTGTATCATTTATGTTATTTTACTGAAAATATGTTTGCAATAAATATTTTACAAGGTTAAAATCTACATTTGGTATCGAAGCTTTGTTGGATTCAGGGGGATGCCTTTGTGGTCAAGGGTTTGGCTCAGGACTGTGATAAGCCTTGTTACAGTGGGAGATCTGTGGTATTCATTTTTCAAGTGGAAAGAAATGGAAAGCAATTCGAAAATGGATATCAAGAATTTTAATGGGAAAAGTTTTGAGTTGTGTAAGATCAAAATGAAAGATCTTTTGGTGGATAGAGATCAGTGGATCATGGTAGATCCAGGTACTGCACCTACAGGAACTTCAACAAATGACTGAAAAAATTTGGATCGAAAGGCAAAGAGAACAATCTGACTATGTCTCTCTGATTCAATATTACTGAACGTGTAAGTGGAAGCTACAACCAATGATTTATGGGAAAAGTTGGGGAAGTTGTATTAGACTAAGTCCCTAGTAAGTAAACTATTCCTGAGAAATAAGTTGTATAACCTGAGGATGAGAGATGGAGATTTAGTAGCAGAGCATTTGAATGCCTTCAATAATGTGGTAAGTCAGTTAGTATCTATTGAGATTTATATTTTAGATGAAGATAAATGTATCAGTTTATTCTGTTATTTATCAGACTTGTGGGATAGCCTGGTTGTGGCCATAGGTAGTAATACAACTGCCTTGAAGTTTGATGAATTTCTCTCATCCTTGTTTTTGGAGGAGATGAGATGGAAGAATATGGAAGGAAAGAGCACATACACGTTATTTGCAAGAGGACGTTCCCAGGAAAGAAATAGATCTAAGTTCTCAAGTGGGAGATCTAAGTCTAAGGGTATATCTAAATCTCCTGAAAAGTTTGTAAAGGTATGTTGGAGATGTGGAAAAGAAGGGCATTACAAGAAGCAGTGTAGATCCAAAGTTGAGAAAAAGAAGGGATCAAAAGAATCTCCTTCTACAAAAGAAAAGACCTTCAAGGAAGAAGGAGGGGATGTGTACTTTTCTTCTTCAAGAACACATGCAGATCATAAGGAATGGTTGGTTTACTCAGGTGCATAATTTCATATGTATCCCCATAGGGAGTGGTTCTGTGAATATGAAAGGTATGATTGAGGTAAAGTTTTATTAGGTGATGACTCGACAACCAGAATCATAGGTTGAGGAAAATTCAAGTTGAGTCTCATAGATGGAAGGATTAGAACACTGCATGGTGTTATGTGTAGAAATTTCAATACAAATTAAGTATTTCCTGCAATTCTCGTGATCTAACAATTGTATGCCACTATTAAATACAAAATCGCTTCTACTATTATTCTTGTGGAAAATTAAACCACGATCACAAAGTGAAATATCAAGAACACATAACACATAAGTTTTTTCGGGAAAGCGTAAAGCTAAAAACCCCACTATCATATATTATGTATATCATGAATCATGAAACAATATCATACAAAACTCTATTCCAAGAGTTCTCAGTACAATACAATCGTCTCACACTGTCATACACAAATCAGCAAATACATGTGCCAATTCTCTGTGTCCAGATAGCTTGCCTCCTCTGCACAATCCCTGCAATTAGAATTCTCACAATTGATTTCAAATTGCCTAGTTTTCACATGCTCATAAGCATATCCACTACATGTGTGATTGCATGAGTGCACTTCACTCAAATCACAATTGATAGCCAAACTATCCCTTTCACCTGTTATCTCAACTGGGTCTCCACTGGATCTGACATGCATGTAGTTAACCATGGTGAATCTTCAGTTGCATGTGAGTTCACTGATTTATTGAATTCTCATTAGTGAAAGTTTGGTTACAACTAGTACAACTGAGTTTAACTCACTTAGCTACACTTATAATTCTGTTACAATTCCAACTCACTCAGTTATAAATGAGATAATAGATTAATATTTATTGTCCAATTTATTTAAGGGAAAAGTAAATTAGACACATGTTTCTTGTTGACTTTTCAACACTCCCTCTCAACAAGAAAGGGATTATCCTTCACCCCAATCCTGTCTCTATGATATTCAAATTTGCTCCTGGTGAGTGCCTTTGTCAGAATGTCTACATCCTGATCTTCCATAGGAATGTATTGAAGCAACATGATCTTCCACTGCACACAATCTCTAAGATGATGATACCGGATATCTATATGCTTAGATCTATTATGAAACACATGATTAATCGAGAGTTTAATGCAACTATGATTATCACAATAAATCACTGTCGGATCTAAATGAAAACCAAACAAACAAACCAAGATCTTTCTCATCCAGATAGCCTCACATGCATCTTGAATTTCTACCTTGTATTCCACTTTCGCTAAACTAAGTGCCACAGATCTTTGTTTCCTACTGTAACAAGAAATAACTGTAGATCTGATACTAAAGACCCCCCCTGATGTGCTCTTTCTATCTGTTGGGCTACCTGCCCAATCTGCATTTGTGAATCCATGCAACTTCACCTCATCCGTCTATCTGTACCATAATCAATACTCAGATGTGCCCTTCAGATATCTTAGGACATGCTTACCCGCCTTCCAAAAGAGTTTGGTAGGCTTAAGCATCGCTTGAATTAGCTGGTTAACCACTTAGCAAATGTCCAGTCTCGTGTTCAATAAATACATTAGCGAACCCACTGACTGTCGATAGACAGTAGCATCCACTATTTCTCCAGAAGTAGCATCCTCTTTCTTCCAGTTTCCTGGAAGAGGAGTATCCATGGGTTTGCAACACTCCATGTGAAACTTACCCAGTATCTCCCTTGCATACTTGCCTTGAGACACAAAAAGTTCACCATCTCATTGTCATATTTCCAATCCAAGGAAATAATTAAGAAGGCCCATATCCTTCATCTCGAAATCCTTTGCAAGGTCATCCTTGCATGAGTGTATCAACTGCTCATCACCAGTCAGTATTAAATAATCAACATAAAGAACAATGATTAAAATATTACCCTCCACCACAATTTGGTATAGGTTTGCATCCACTTCACTTTTGGTGAATCCCAATCCAGTGAAATAGTTGTCTATCCGAGTGTACCAAGCACGGGGTGCTTGCTTCAACCCATACAATGCTCTCTTGAGTCTGCACACATGTGACTCTCTATCAAAGGTCTCAAAACCTTCTGGTTGTTCAATGTACACTTCTTCCTCAATGAGCCCGTTGAGGAACATAGTTTTTACATCCATCTGATGAATGCCCCATCCCATCTGCGCTGAGAGTGCAAGGATGGATCTTATGGAAGAGTACCTTGCGACAGGTGCAAAGGTCTCATCATAATCTATCCCCTTGATATGTGAGAAGCCTCAAGCCACAAAACTGGCCTTGTATTTCTCCACACTCCCATCATTAGCTTTCTTTACCTTGTATATCCATCTCGATCCTACCACTAATTTATTAATCAGTCTTGGGACAATTCCCCATGCATTGTTTTTGACAATGGAGTCATACTCCTCTACCATAGCATCAACCCAAGTGGGAGCCTGCACTTCTTCCTGAAAGGAACATGGTTTAGTCACAATACGTTTTCTCATGAGACCCATGTATCCAACAAATCGATCAGGAGACTATCTCTATCTGCACCCTCAAGTAGGGGCTCCTACATTCTATGCAGCATCTAGTCTCAATCTATCAGCTTCCATGGTGCACTTTCTGTCATTTATGATGGATGGTTCTTCTTGAGTGGTTTACTCCACTCCATGAACCTCTTCATGTGGTTGATCCACATCTTGAGACTCATCTTTGGGAACCAACAGTTCCTCTTCTACATGCAAGTCTAGCTCCCTCTCAAGCGACAACCGCATGGCTTTACCCTCATCAAATTTGATATCCTATCGCATAACAGTCATCTTACTGTTTAGAAAATAAACACCATAATTATGGGGTGTTTCTGTGTACCCCACAAATATCCCAACTTCAGCAGTTGGTTCCATCTTCTTCCTGGAATCCCTGTTCACATGCACATAAACAGATGAGCCAAAAAAATTTAAATGAGAAACATCAAGTTTCTTACCAGTGACAGATTCTTCAGGTGTACTCATGCCAAGTATTCTATGAGGACAACAGTTCTGCACATAAACTGTAGTATTGCATGCTTCTTCCCACAAATGCATTAGTAGTCCCTAATCATGCAACATCGCTCGTGCTGCACCCATGATCATTCTGTTCTTTCTCTCCATAACCCCATTTTGTTGTGGGTTATGAGGTGCTATGAGTTCTCTTCGAAATCCTTCTCTGCTGCAGAAGTCTTTGAATTCATTAGATATGCATTCTCCACCATTATCACTCCTTAGAGATTTCACTTTCTTCCCCGACTCTTTCTCCACCAATGCTTTAAACTCACAAAACTTTGAGAATGTTTGATCCTTCTTCTGCATGAAGAAACTCCATCATTTATGAGAAAATTCATCAACAAAAATAACATAATACTTATGTTTTCTTGTTGAAGCAACTAAGAATGGTCCACACACGTCTATGTGAATTCTCTCCAGAATCACCAAAGCACGGTTCTCCTTTTCATGAAAGGTGTACTTTACATACTTCTCCAAGGTGCACCCCTTGCACTGATCTAACTGAGAAAGTGTTCCCATTGGAAGTCCAGTAGATATTTGTTGCATGATCTTCAAGGATCCATGATGAAGATGGCCCAATTTCTTGTGCCATAATTCACCCTCATCTCGGCTCACCACTTTTTTTGCCTTGCCCATCATGGCACCATAGCCATCTACCTCCAGCATGTAGAGATTCTTAACTCGAAACCCTATCTTCTTGACTTGACCCGTTTCTTTATGTCGTAGGTAGGATTTTCCACTGCTAAAAACAACATCATAGCCTCTATCCTCCAACATTGCGACTGAGACCAGGTTTTTCTTCAAACTTGGAACATGCATAACATTTTTCAATTGAAATGGTTTACCTGACTCCCTCTGAAAGGTAATGGTACCAATACCAGTCACACTGTATTATCCATTGTCACCCATCTCTATATGCATTCTGAGATCTTTCTCCTCCAAGTCAATGAAAGACTCTTTATCTCACGTCATGTGGAAGGAAGCGCCACTATCCAAATACCACACCGATCCTGATGCACTTGATGCCATGCATGCAATCAAAGCAAAGTCAAGTTCAAATTGTGAGACAAGAGCCTCACCAGTTGTAGCTCCAACAACCATCTTGTTCTTCCTCTTCTATAGACAGTTAGTAGTGAGATGCCCATGTTCGTGACAGTGAAAACAATTCACTTTGGACAAATCTAGCTTCTTGACTTTAGAATCAGATTTTGAATGGAATTTATTCCCTTTCCCTTTCCTTTCCTTGACAGTCAAAGCACAATCCTCTTCATCATCACGTTTTTATGAAGATCCATCTCTGGTGTTCCTCCTGAACTCCTCTTGCACTAGATCTGACCATCGTCGTTCCCAATCTGGCAATTTTTCCCTTCCATTGACAGAGTCTTGATAACTGCGCCAACTCTTGGGAAGTCCTAGGAGAGCCAAGCTCACGAAATCATCAACAATGACTATTATTCCCACACCTCCAATCTCATCCCAACATTGGACAAACTTCGTGAGGTATTTTGGAATGGTGTTTCCCTTCTCAATCTTGATCTTCCTGAGTTTATCTTTGAGTGCCAATTTCCTATGGTCACTATTGTTTTGGAATAGATCCGTCAAAACCTTCCACATTGCATGTGGTGTGGTTTTCCTGTGGAGACTTGAGACAATGTGGTATCATACTCCCTCCAACAAAATCATCCTCTCCTTTGCCACTTTCTTTTTCCATGCATCAAGATTTGCAGTGTCTGTCGCATCTGGCTTAGGAACATCTTTGTCAATGTAATCCTTCAAGCCACTTTCTTCAAGTATTGCTTCCATCTTGTCCTTACAAGCAATGTAGTTCGAGCTTCCCACAAGTGCATACTCCAACCTTAAGTCATTGAAAGTCATTTCAATCTTGAATCAATTGTCGCACCAAGAAAATCCTGCAAATTCGAATGTTATCCAACCACAAAAACTCAACTGCTGCAATTCCTCTTGCCCTGGGAGGTTTTCACCCCACCTTAGAGCAGCCTTAGGGAAGTTCGTACCCTACCTGTGTATATCCTGCGAACTTGTTGAGGTAGTTCGCAATGTAATTCACTGTGGGGTGAGGGAAGTTCGCACTTCTCCTTTAAGCATCTTGCAAGAATCTCAATTAAGTTCGCACCTCTCCTTTGATTAGGGTGCGAGAATTCCAACACTCAGAAATGTGTGAAGTTTTCAGTACTAAGGTTCGCACCCTGCTAGAGATGGGACCTTTGAAAATTCTATTATGTTTACACCTCACTTCCATGGCTCCGTGGCCTCCATAGCTCTGATACCATGTAGAAATTTCAATACAAATTAAGTGTTTCCTCCGATTCTCCTGATCTAACAATTATATGCCACTGTTAAATACATAATCGCTTCTACTATTATTCTTTCATAAAATTAAACCACGATCAGAAAGTGAAATATCAAGAACACATAACACAAAAAAAATTCCAAGAAAGCGTAAAGCTAAAAACCCCACTATCATATATTATGTATATCATGAATCATGAAACAATCTCATACAAAACTCTAATCCAAGAGCTCTCATTAAAATACAATCGTCTCACGCTGTCATACACAAATCAGCAAATACATGTGTCAATTCTTTGTGTCCAGACAACTTGCCTCCTCTGCATAATCCCTGCAATTAGAATTCTCACAATTGATTTCAAATTTCCTAGTTTTCACATGTTCATAAGCATATCCACTGCATGTGTGATTGCATGAGTGCACTTCACTCAAATCACAACTGATAGCCAAACTGTCCCTTTCACTTGTTATCTCAACTGGGTCTCCACTAGATCTGACATGCATGTATTTAACCGTGGTGAATCTTCAGTTTCATGTGAGTTCACTGATTTACTGAACTCTCACTAGTGCAAGTTTAGTTACAACTAGTACAACTGATCTGAACTCACTTATTTACACTTATAATTATGTTACAATTCCAACTCACTCAATTATAAATGAGATAATAGATTAATATTTATTGTCCAATTTATTTAACGGAAAAGAAAATTAGACACATGTTTTTGTTGAATTTTCAACATTATGCACATCCCTGGTTTGGACAACAATTTTATTTATGTAATAAAAATGGATGATGCAGGGGTAAAAACAATATTTGAAAAGGAAACATGTAGGATGGTTCGAGGAGAAATGGTGTTGCTGAAGGGAGTTTGGTTTGGAACTCTATATAACCTGCAAGGAAGCACTATTAGTGATGGGTGTAATAGTTCCATTGTTCTTCATATTGGAGTTGAAGAAGAAAGAAATCCTATAGTCTCTGGAGAAAAGGTTATGATGTGGCATCAAAGACTAGGGAATATTAGAGAAAAGGGTCTTCAACTCCTACACAGTAAAGGTATGGTTGAAGGTATGTCTAACTGCTCTCTGGATTTTGATTTCTATGAACATTGTCTATATGGGAAGCATAATCGAGTAAGATTCCCCTCTGGTGCAATGAGGGCAGAAGGAATTTTACATCTAGTTCATAGTGAGGTTTTTGGACTTGTGTTGGTCCCTTGATTGGGAAAATCTGTGTACTATGTCTCATTTATAGATGACTTCTAGAGGAATACTTGGATATATTTCCTCAGGAAGAAATGTGAAATCTTTAACAGGTTTAAATATTTTAAGGCTCTTATTAAGAATCAAACAGAGAAAAGAATTAAGGTGTTGAGGAAATATAATAGCGGAGAGTTCTGCAGGAATGAATTTGAAGAATTTTGTAAGAAGTGTGGTATAGAAAGGAAGAAGACTAATCCTTATACACCTCAGTAGAATGGAGTTGCAGAAAGTATGGACATCACGCTAATGGAAAAATCAAGGTACATTCTCAGTGGTGTCGGGTTAGGGCAAGAATTATGGGCAGAGGTAGTGGGTACTTCATGTTACCTGGTCAACAGATCACCCTCATCAGCGTTGGATGACAAGACTCCACAAAAGGTATGGACTACTAAGAAACCTTCTCTCATACATCTCAAGGTATTTGGTCGTGATGCATATGTTCATGTTCCAAAGGAAAACAGGAGTAAGCTAGATAAGAAGGTTGAAAAGTGTATCTTTATTAGATATAAAGATGGTCTCAAAGGTTATAATCTTTGGAACCCAGAAACTAATAAGGTAGTGTATAGCCAAGATGTGGTATTTAGAGAAATGAAGGATGTTGTTAAACAGGAAGTCCTACAAAGTAAGGAAGAACTGGAGAAAATAGAGTTTGATTTAAAGGATGATGAATCAGACTCTACAGAAGAACAAAAATAATAAGAAGAAGATCATCATACTCCAGTATTGAGGAGATTGTTTCGAGAAAGAAGGATACCGAAAAGGTATACTCCATATGATTTCCATTCAAATTTTTCTTTGTCTATTACTGATGATGATATTAGAACTCTTAGGGAGGCAGTGGATTCAAAGGATGGAAATCTCTCGAAAAGGGCCATGGACGAAGAAATGGAAGCTTTGGATAAGAATGAGTCTTGGCATCTAGTGGATTTGTCTATTGGAAGAAATCCTATTGGGAGAAAATGGGTATTTAAAAAGAAGCTTAATACAGAAGGAAAAGTGGAGAAATACAAATCTCGGTTAATAGTAAAGGGTTATTCCCAAGTTGAGGGAATTGATTTTGGTGAGATTTTTTCTCTTGTTGCCAAGTTAACCTCTATAATATTTTTGGTATCTATTGCTGCTACATTTGATTTTGAAGTAGAATAGATGGATGTGATGACAACATTCCTACATGGGGATCTGGAAGAAAAAATCTATATGAAGCAACGAGAAGGTTATGATGTGAAGGGAAAGGAGCTGGTATGCAAGATGAAAAACTCTATGTATGGTTTAATACAATCACCAAGGATGTGGTATCAAAAATTTGATACTTATATGATGGGGCTTGGCTTCACAAGAAGTAAAGAGGATCATTGTGTGTATTTTAAATTAATTGGTGATCATTTGATTTATTTGGTCTTGTATGTCGATGACATGTTGTTGATAGGAAACAATAAGGAAATTATCCAGGATGTGAAAACTCAATTATCCTCTAAATTTGACATGAAAGATCTCGGTGCTTCAAATTTCATTTTGGGAATGGAAATTAAAAGAGATCATAAAAAGAGGAAACTCTGGTTAAATCAGAGAAAATATGTCGAGACAATATTACAGAGGTTTAATATGCACAAATGTAAACCGATCAAGTTTCCTATTCTTGTTGGGGTAAAGTTATCTGCGGATTAATATCCCAAGACACAAGAAGAGGAGAAGGGAATGCCCCATGTTCCATATGCAAGTGCAGTTAGTAGTTTGATGTATGCAATGGTTTGTACTAGACTGAACATTGTACATGCAGTGGGAGTTTTGAGCAGGTATATGTCAAAACCAGGGAAGGAGCATTGGACAACAATAAAAATGGTTTGCAGGTATTTGTGTGGCACTAATAGCTATGGATTGTTCTACAAAGGAAGATCAGGATTGGAAAGAGTGGTGGATATACATGGATTTGTGGATGCATACTGGGCTAGATATCTGAATCGTAGGAGATATAAAATTGGGTATGTGTTTAACTTGTTTGGAGGATCAATAAGTTGGATGAGCAAAAGACAGGATGTAGTGGCACTTTCAACTACAGAAGTTGAATACATGGCAGCCACTCATGTAAGTAAGGAAGTAGTATGGTTACAAATATTGTGTTCAGGTATTGGGTTGGTACAACAAGTTGTAAGGATATATTGTGACATTCAGAGTGAAATTTTTCTGGCGAAGAACCAGACTTATCATTCAAAGAAAAAGCATATTGATATTCAATATCACTTTGTGAGAGACATGATCAAAGAAAAGAAAGTATTGCTAATGAAGGTGGACACTTTGAAGAATGTTGCATATTGATTAACAAAATCTATGAGCACTGATAAGTTCTCTTGGTGTAGAGGATCCATGGGTATTGTTTCCCTGGATTGTTGACTATGTAACCCTGTAACCCCTTGTATGCAAACAAAACAACAAGTTGGAGAATGTTGGGTATGTGTTATATTATTTGCATGAGTAGAAGTGTCTACATTGTGTTGGGTGCGTAGGGGGGATAATTCCCCCCGCACAGGAGTTATGGGGCAGCACCCCCGAGAAAAACATTTCTGCCTCGAGAAACATGTCACATATTTAGGTGGTTTTCAGCACATGGTTTATTTATCGATGGTTTTCTATTTCTGGTTAAGGAATTAGGTTTGTTGACTAATCCAGGTCATTGGTTTAGGGTTTTGGATGTCGTTGGCTCCTATATGTATATTGTATTGTAAACAATGTATCATGACGAATGAATATAGAATATGTTGGTTTTCCCAGTTTGGGTTTCCAGGGGAAAAATCTATGTGTAATGTTTGTATTTTCCATTGTATCCTTTCTATTCTTTTACTAAAAATCTATTTGCAGTAAATATTGTACAAGGTTAAAATCTACAAATCGATCTTGAAGCAGAACTAATAAGTTCTTTGGATAAACTAAAGAAAGAAAGAGAAGAAAGCAATTCACTCAAGAATAATTGATGGGGATAAAAGAAGGTGTTCAAAGATCTGAAGAATCCCAACCAGTCATCATGAATCTAAAAACATAGCTAAAATAAGCCATAAGTATTGAAGAAACTCTCAATGATCAAAAATAGGGTTTAGAAGCAGAAATAATATCACAAAGAAAGAAAGCAGGGAAGAAGGAAGAAGTTAAGGAAAATAAGATTGAAGCAAAATTTGGTCAAGAAGAGAGAATACTTGAAAATTAAATCATCTCCTTAAGGATCCAACTTGAAGAAGAAAAGAGAATAGAATAAGTCATGAAGATTCATATGATGAAGAAAGAAGAAGAGTTTGAAAATCTTGAAGAAGAAGTTGTCACATTAAGAGCCAAAATCATCAATCTCAGCAAGAACGATGAAGAGACAAAAGCATCCACATCATCAATAGAGAATGTTGAACATATGCACTCTAGGTTTCCAAAAAAGAAGAATGAATAAAAGAGTAAGAGTTGTACAAAATTACTCAAAGGAAGGAATCATGGTAGGCGAGAATCAAAGAAAAATGATAGAGATGCATCTTCAAGAAGACCCTCCACATTCAAGCCACACAAAAAAAATCAATCATGATCATGATCAACCAAGTAAGGAATTCATAAGGGCTACACCACAAAGAACATCATTCTCTCCTAGGTATGTAAATTTATTTTATGGTCATTTCTTTTATTATACTAACTTTGGACAAAAGTTGCAGATTGCAGGGCTTATGGAGAAATTTTCAAGAAGGAAATGTTTATGTGGCCCCACATAACATCTAATGTTACAAATTCCACAACTATGTTCACATAGTTCATGATTGTAGAATAATGATGGATACTTCTATGAAAAAGAACACTAATATCATATATAAGAAAGTTTGGAAAAGAAAACAAGAACAAGTAAAAGAGGAGAAGATGAATGGACACCAAGAAGTCATACTCTCAGGATTGGCTATAGTAAGAAATCAAGAAAAATCTATAGGAAAAAATGAAGATGTCAAACAAAGGAAGGTTTGGAGAAGAAATGGAAAACAAGAAGAACGGGTGAATAAAAACCACATTTGAGAGATCATAGGATTTGCAATGATTAAGAAAGAAAATAAGAAAAAGTGAATAAAGAACATGCTCAAGATATTGTACTTTCAAGAATTGTAGTGTAAAATCAATCCACATGTAGAAAGGAAGAAGTTAGAGTTCGAAAAGATGATGAGTTTACAGATGAAGAGGAATATTACTTTTCATAAGAGTAGGTATTTTTCTAAGCCACCCGTCTTGGAGATTCCGAGTAAATATGAATATTGAACAGGGGGATTCGGTGTAGTAGCTACTACAGATCAGAGAACCACCCTTGGAGAAGTTTAGGTTTTCGTAGAGATAGATCTAGAACAGTTAGATAATAGAAGTATAGAATGATAGATTGATTGATTGAGAAGTAGTGTCCCCACATAGGTATCAATTGGAAATTACACAAGAAAAAGTTTATGATTGTTTTCCATGTATGTATTCAAGCAGGGATATCTTCAGTACAGGTTATTCCAAACATGTAGAGGTTAATTTGTAGATAGAAAAGACCAGTGGACATATTTGATTTAGTTTGAAGAAATAGGAATATGTGATGATCATTTGCATTTATGAAACCTTCATTATAGTATAGTGATATATGGGTCAACATTGTGGACAGTTGAGTAGCAAAGTTATGGACAATTTGTGATATATGGACAAAGATGGATACTTAGCAGGTATAGATAACATGGGTCAGAGAAAATGCATAATATTTATGAATAGTTTGCTACATATGGATAGATATGGGTACTTAGTAGGTATAGATAACATGGGTAAGAGAATATACATAATAGTGCATCTACAAGTGGAACTAGTTGGAATCAGATGGTCACAAAAAATCAAGAAGTAAAAGGCACAACAGAACAAGGAAAGAGAAATAGTTAGCATGATCTAAATCATCAGAAGAAAACCATTGAATAGTATGGTCAAGTGCACTTGACAAGTGAATGATGAAATCAAGTAATGAAAGTCTTTTATATATCAAAGAGTTACAAGAGGAAGCACCAATGGAAAATTATCAAGCACTGGAAGAGAGGAAAGGAAACACTTATAGGTATCTCTACATTGATCTACATGGCATATTGCAAGGACGTCAAGGGAAGAGAAATCATCAAGAGATTCAGAAAGGAAGATCAGTACCATATAGACAGAGGGCGACAAAACGACAGGGGGAGTTATCATTTTTCCATGATGTCAAAGGGAGAGAAAGAGAAATATAGAAAGATTCAAGTGCATGAAGTCGGGGAAGGATTTTTCAGAGAAGGTATACTTTCAAGATGAGTCACTCTTTTCTAGCAAAAGAGAAGAAGAACCTGGAGAGGAACATGAGGAGAGAAACATGTGGAGAGAAAGAAAAAATACATGGAAACAGAGAGAGAGAGAGAGAGAGAGAGAGAGAGAGAGAGAGAGAGAGAGAGAGAAAAGATGCATGAATATGGGGGGAGAAAACCCAAGAAGAGAGACCCTTTTCCATTTATGGAAAACGGGAAGAGTGAGAAGAAATGATCACATGGGGAGCATCAGTGTTGGAGCATCAGTGTTTCCATCAATGCCAAAGGGGGAGGTTGTTGGATAGTTGGTTTGGACAGTTGGTTGTCACTGATGTCAACCATTGGAGATTTATGTCAACCCTTGGATAATGATGTCAACCCTTGGAGAAGTTTGAAATCCCTAGATATGTGGTTGAGATTTATGGTGAGTTATTTTTCATTGATGGAGTGTTTGATGTCATCATATGTGATGAGTGCATTTTATGAAGTCTGCATGAAGTCCCAGATATGTGGTTATGGGATCCAAAGTTGGTTTAGGAATATGGACATGAAGGATAATGTGAATGTAGGTAATACATTGATAGATGGGTATTCCTTTTCGTGTCATTTCCTGTGATAGGTGGTACGCCACATGGTTCCTCACGATTAGGGAGATATGACCTTGTGAAGTTAGAATATCTAATATTAAGAAAAGAGATTACTATGAAAAATTATATAAACAACTCAAGGAGTCTCTCTTTTAACATACACACACTTACATTGAATATCTATCTTGTGAGAATGTTATGGTATAGTATTTTGGTCTATTGGAGAATCTAATGACAAGTTTGAGTAAATAGAGAAAGTGCAAGAAAAGAGTGAAAGATTTGGAGTTGCAGAGTGCAAGGGTTTCTCTATAACACTAATTTGGAAGGACCTCATGAGTTAGCTACAGGGTGTCATGCGAGGCACCCCCGCAGGTTGCCTAAGTGAACTCACATGAGGCACTGCATGATAGATAGTCTTAGTCCCATGAGGCTAAGGAAAATTTGGGGGAAATGTTGGTACCAAGATGCTGAAGGTTGTGAAAGAGTTACAGGTCAGTGTCATAGTACAACATGTCAGCTACAGGTCACAAGTATATAAATGTGATTATATCTTATGCTTGGTGATGGATGGTACATGCTTGAGAGGCATGTCTTGTTTATGCATGGTACATCTTGGCTATATTGGTATGATACATTGATGCGTAGTACATATTGGTTGTATTTGTATATTGGTATATGGTTTGGCTACATGGTGATGATGTTATATTCTTGAGGCTTATTCTTGGTATACTCTTGGATTGGCACATGGTGTATGGCTGTCTTTGATATTGATACATTGTTGAGGATTACAATTGGTATATGACAACACATGTATGAGATACATCTCTTAGTGATGTTGGTACTTAGTTGAGATACATCATTGATAGTAATTTCTTGGTATATCCTATGGTATATGGTGTATGGAATGATTGAGTGATATGGTATATGGTTGAGATACATTGTTTGTACATGGTAGGGTACATGTGTTGATGTACATGGTTGATGCATGGTATGGTACATTATTGATACTTGGTATGGTGTTGATGTACATGGTTGATGTTCGAGTCTTATGGTAAATATTATGGTGCATGGTTGATGCATGGTTTGGTACAGGTTGTGGTGCATGGTTGATGCACAATTTGGTATAGGTTGTGGTGCATGGTTGATTCAAAATTTGGTACACATGTTGGTGCATGGTTGATGCACTTGGTCTGGTACAGGTTGTGGTACATGGTTAATGTTTGGTTTGGTATAGTTTGATGGTTTTCTACATGCTTGGTAGAGACATGTGTTAGTGATGTTGGACATCTGGTTGAGAGGCATCCTTGGTATATAATCCATGTGAGAGGATCTGGTTCAATATTAGTGTTAGTGACAAGTTGGACACAGTGACAGATTGACAGGTTACAGGTTGATGTGACATTGATGTGACATTGATAATGACAATGAAGGATACCTCATTCGATGTTATATTTGTATCATTTCCTCTCTCACACAATAATGATATTTCTACATTTTTCCACATATTTGCAACCAGAGATCAAAATCATCTCACTCATCTTCTCAAACAATTTAACCCAACACTTTACTCTTTATTGGAAATGCCTACAACATTCAAGAGTATTCCTCTCTCTCAAGATCCTCTTCTCCTCAATCATAGGTTCTTCCTAATCCGATACCACTTGATGTAGTACCCAAGCCTCTGCAATTAGAGTCACAAAACAAAAGTACTCACAACATTCACCAAAACTATAAATGCATTAATGTAAATAAAAAATCCACACAGTTTGTTATAAAAAAAATACAACAACGACCTTCACCAAAATGTCTGCAAACTTTATTGAAATCATTAGCCAATGTTCTTGTTCCTTATTATATTCATCAACATTTTTCATAGGTCTGTAGATCACACAATATACCAACAATTATAGAACATCAAAACAATGGAGAGCTATAGGCCCTTATTACATTAAGCTTCCACATATTTAAGCTATGTCTCATAACTTTTTGGTACCAAAGGCTTTTCATTTCCTTGGGTAACTCAATTTTTTTTATATATATAATTAATAAATGGTTAATAATTGACTCTTTAGGTTTCAAACAAAACCTAAGTGTTGGGGTTTGAATATTCAAAGTCAAATTTGAAAAATAGGCACATTGAAAGAAAAAATGGGTGTTTTCGTCACACTCTATGTTTGGCTTAGCCACACACCTTAAACTCAACATATTTTCATGAAACTTTTGGAATGGTAGAGGATGATTTCCCCTACAACATAAAAAAATTCCAAACCCTGAATCTATGTATTGGTTGTGAGCAAATAAAAATACTACACCCCTACTTTTGCAAAAATATGGAAAATTATGCACAACTTGCAAACGATACTTAAACTCGATAACTTTTGATGAAATTTGGCAAGAATATAGAAGAAGGTATTCTCCACCACATATCCACATTTCATAAATTAAATCTAAAATATGATATTACATTGATCAAAATACTAGGTCTCTATTATCATAGAAATACAATATGTAAATATCTACTCATTAGTTTTGAACTTGGGTACATGGACTAAACTTCATGTTTGATTCTAAAATTTGGTGTGAAGGTAGAATAATATCTCCTAGGAAACATATACAAAATTTAGACTTTTATTTCAAGGTAAAAGAGTGCATAAATGAAAATTCTGAACAACTATCATTGTTGAAAATCTGGAAAATTAGAAATAAAACAAAAAATTGAAAAGAAATGTTTTTGGGTTTGTAGGATTGCTAAAACCCTGGGGATGCTTCTATATCAATTTTAAACTATTTTATTTTTTTATTATTTTTTATTTCTTAGCAAATTCCATTGAAACCAAAAAAAATTACATTTCAAATCTCTTCATCGAATGAGAAACAAAACACAAGTTTTCCAAAAATAAACTATTTGAAAAAATACAATTAATGTGATTTTTACAAATGTTAAAAACATTAGAAACATTTTTCAAATTAATGAAGTGTAAAAACATTTTGACCTAAAATGTACAATCCCTCCTTAAATAGGGAATAATAAAAAATAAGATAACGATGATGATGTCTTTTAGACCAACTTGGTCTGTAGGATCCACACAAACAAAGAGTGAACAAAGAAAGTTACGAAATTAAAATCCTAATATTATTATTTAGATAATTGTTTTGATGTGAGTTTAGATTGACAAGAAACTGTCGAAACTTAGTTTAGCTATTTTCATTTATTAATTCATGGACCAAATTGTAATTGTAGAGATCAACATAAGCAAATTTAATATCATCGTATAAAGAAAACCCTAAAAGAAAATGAACTTCATCTTCAATCTCTTATAATTTGCATACATTGTAAATTCTTTTTTCCCTAATGGGTTTTTGAAAGGATTCATATGTTGATTTCACTATATAACACATGTAAGTTATAGTTCTTAATTTAGATATTGTCGTTTTTTTCTCAAATCTTGCAACCTTATGGGTAGAAAAGGTGATTTGACATTGATGGTGTTTTATAATAATATAGGGATTTTTTGTCTTAGATATTTTCATCACTAAGACAAAAAATCCCTATATTATTTCGATACTGCTGTGCCAAGCATTCAATACTTCCAAGAAATCTATACTTCGAATAGCTATAGTTCTAGCGCTAGCTTACTTCACGGGCCATAGCTCTGGAAACAAACAATTGGGAAAGCATCCTTACCTGCCAACCTCTACTTACTGATTCAAACTGAACTAAGGCATAATCCCGTAATAAAAGAAGGCATCGGAATCTGGTCTAAGGCATAATCCCGTAATAAAAGAAGGCAGTATATCTTTCTTTCCTCTCCGGCATCGAAAGTGTAAATAGGATGAATCATTATAGGAAGGCTAATGGGGTGGTTCGTGTCTCTCCCGCCCCATAGGTGCGGTAGGAAGCATCAGCACTGGACATATGGAGTTCGGACAAGTTAAACGTCTCCATCGTGATATCATATAATAATAGGTTATACATATTAGTAGGTCCGGCTGCTATGAGGTCTGCAGGTCAGGAGAGGAGACAACCTCTTCTTCGGTTGGAAGGTGGTGTGGTTGGATAACTTGATAAGCTTCGATAACATCTCTTTGTTTAATTTCATCACTCCATAAGAAATTAAACACTCTATTTTTAGTTTTTAATTTTAGATTTTTCATCATAAGAAATGGTTATATTGTCTTAAATGTTTCAAAGTTTTAACTATTCATCAAAGTCATTTTTCCAACGTCTTTCTAACAAAAGAACTAAGTGTGATTGTAGAGAAATGATAACAAGCATGTCTCGATCAAATTTTTCTAGTTTATATTTAAATAGAATAATAATTTTAAGAATTTACATTCAATGAGGAACATACCAATATCCATAACAAAAATGAAATAAGGATTATTATTTTTATTTTGAAGTTTGATTGAATTGTTATTAAATTTGTTGAATTGTATTTCAGGTTGTTTTGAATATACTTCCACCCCAAACCTATTAACTATAAAGGATTACTATTATTACAAGGCAAGAGAAAATAATTTATTTTGGATCAGTGATGTTATGAGATTAGAGAAAGTAATTTATTTCATATCATATTGCCAAAGTTTCGCATCTTTACATTTTTAGAGTGATTTTTCAAATCACAATATGTATTTCATCTTACAAGTTTTTTAATACTAAAATATCAATTAAATTTATATAGTCTAATGGTTAAGAACATGTGTTTCCTCTTAAGAGGTCACAGGCTCAAATCCAGAGGGGGGTAGGGTATGTATACCTTCGTAGACTTTATCAGTCAAATCGTTAGGCGAAGGGAGGTCCCTTGTCCCACAAACAAGGAGATCTCATACACCAATTTGGTGTGCCATCATGCGCGCTCTCTCTCTCTATATGTAATGTTTTGCTCTTCATTAAAACATATATATTAAGTTTTATTCATAATAGATAGAAAGGAGCATGGCATCCACTAAACGATTAATGAAATTTAATTATGATAGTAAAAAATGATTGGTTAATAATAATGTTAGATGACTTAAAATAATTAGTTTCGCTAAAAAAAATGGGGAGCACTTCACATTTCTATTGAATATGATGTATGCACTATATTTTTGTTGTATACAATGCAGTGTTATCATTCATTATATAATTATATTTATATCTATATATAATATATTTTCATCATTAACAAATAATAAACCTATAGATTCAATTACTATGGTTTTGAATTTTATCTTTATATTTCTCATTTCAAAGAAAAATGAGTTAGAATCCTTTGATGAGTATATACTAATAATATCTTTGTGTAGGTTAATGCATAAGATAATAGTAAAGATTTTGGTTGATAGATTATTTCTAATTTATATCAAAATAAAAATAAAAAAAAATGTTTTTCTTTTCTTTTTAATAGATAGATTTATTATGCAATAATGGTAAAAAAAAATATGCAAGACATGGTAATGAATTTGGTTGTGTATTTACACATGTCGTAAGATGAGTTGGTTAATTCAAATTGGTGGTGAATTAGATTGGAATGAGAGTTACAATAATAAATTGGATACTGAGATGTGTATGTTTAGTATCTTTTGTAGTTTTAATAAATGGCTCAACTTTCCCATCAAGAGGGTTAAAAAAAAGGTTGCTACCTTTTTTTTTAATTGATCATAGAGAGGTTTAATAGCATATTCATAGCAGTTGAAGGAAAATGATCTTTAAGAGCTATAAAACTAGGGATTTACATGACTTTGACACGATTATTATTTGTAGATGGTGTGTTATTGTTTGGGAAAGGATCTTATGAGGAAGTAAAAGAATGCAAAGAAATTTTGGACATGTACTGCACGAACAAGTATGGAAGTTCATATTAGTAAATCTTTCCTATAATATGATGGATTTCTTTAGAAAGGTAGTGCTCCTCAACAATACTATTTATAGTCTAAAGCTTTGAAGAAGGATTAAATTATATCGGTTTTAACCTTAAACCAAATGAATATAGAGTTAAAGATTGGAATTAGATGTATGAAAGAATTAAATGAATATTGAGTGATTGGTGCCATAGGTGGTTATCTAGGGAAGATAGATTAATTTTGGTCAAATTAGTTTTGGAGGGGATCCTAATGTATTAACATTCATTAGATTACATTCATAAGTTCATGCTAGATAAAATTAGGAAGAAATTATTTGTTTTCTATGGACAAGAAAAAGGGATAAAGAAGGAATCCCTATGTTGAAATGGAAAAAAATAGCTGATCCTAAAGATCAAGGTGGGTGTGACTTGAAAACTATCCATTTATTCGATGAAGCTCTAGCTACAAAGAGGTTATAGAGAATTTTGAATATAAAAGGGTTATGGGGGGATTAATGATTGAAAAATACACAGAAACTAGAATGGTTGAAGATTAGGTTATAATATAAACAAAAAAAGTGCACAGGTGGATATAACTTATATGGAAAGTTGTAGTCTAATGCCTTTCATTTATTAGGGAGATGGTTGGATTGGAAAATAGGCAAGGGTGATAGGATCAAAATAGGAGAAGACCCTTGGATGGGGAGTACTAGTAATTATAGGTTGTTAGAAGCATTGAAATATGTTCTAGCAAGAAGATGTATGTTTAGCAGAGGCATATGATCCTGAAACAACTTTATTTTGGAATCAAGGTTGGAAGTTAGAAATTCAATTGGGTATATAATGAGAGCTAGTAGATGAGTGGAAATGATGTCTTCAAAATCTTAAGAACAACGTTATTAGACTACATACATAGGTAGATAAAATTATATGGACCAAAAACAAGTCTTCAGGGGCATACGCTGCAAAATTAGGTTATGAGGAAATAATGAAAGAGAGTGAGAAAGAAGACAATTTGTAGTGGTGGAAAGCAATACGAAATCTTACATGCCCACTTAAATCAAACATTTTCTTATGGATAGCCTTGTCCAGTAAGGGTCTAACATGGGATAAATTCAAAAGGAGGGTTTGGCTAGGTCTAAGGTGATGTATATTGTGTAAGAGGGGGGATGAACCTATTGGCCATTTGGAAAGGGAATACATTGCATGAATGTTCAAAGAAATGGTACAAGGATAGGTCCATTAGAAGACAAAATATTTTCCTTCTACAATGATATGGACAATCAGAATAACAAGAGATCAAAATTTATTTTAGAAAAATAGAATTTATTTAAATATAAGTTTGTCACTAAATTATATATATGCACATTGACGAATGGAAATCTTGGAAAGGAAAAAGAAAAAATCCTAAAGGCTCTAGAATAGACAAATCAATGGCTTGGTGTTACTTTGACAAGGACTATCAAGGTGACCCCAACAAATGTGGAGCTAGAGGCATAATATTTTTAAGAGATAATCATGATATCAACTTCAAAGTAGTATTAGGAGAGGGTTTTAATAGCATAAAATAATTTTATACCCTTTAGTTGATGTTGAAAGTTGCAATGATTTTTTTTTTAATTTTATTATAGGTGATAGGAGACTCCAGACTCAGAGTGAGTGGGAAAACATAAACTTTAGGCTGTAAAATTTAACATGTGTTCCATTATTAACACGTGTTCCATTAATGGATAGAATTAGAGAGGTGAAAGCCCAATTAAAATGTTGTTCCTTCCAACATATTTATAGGGAATTTCCTTCTGACATGTTTATATGGAACTCAATTGTAAAGTTTCCCAATCATCCAAAGAAGATTTAATGTTGCATGAAGGAATGATGGAGGCTACATAAGTAATATATGGAAATGCTCAATTGTAAAAGTATTTCTCAATTTGCTTTTAATCTATTTTTAATTGGATTGCTTTTAGCGTATGTTAAGAAGGAAAATTTCCTTTGAATAAACTATGGTTGAAATAGTTTCTATATGAAGTTGTTTGAAAAGATTTAAAGTTCGATTGTAAAGTTTGAAACAGTTTTTATATGAAGTTGTTTGAAAAGACTTAAGTTGAGGAGGAAGAAGGAAAAAGAAGTAAAACAAACTCTATAGATTTACTTTAGTAATAGGCATAGTTTCTTTTTTAAGAGTGACAAAATGACACAACACATGTATATTTTATTTCTGCTCAAAATATAAGTATATGTTTTTAGTTTCTTGGATAAAACAAATTTTGATTCCCTTAAAAATGCGGTGTCATAATGCACTAACAATTATTCTATCTTAAGAAACTTTAGTCAATTAAAATTATATAGTTTATTTTGGTCAATATATTTCATTGGTATATTGAAGGTGTTGCACTATGAAATCTCTTCGATGCTTAAATAAAAACAGTGAAGGGAGATCTAATTGAATAGTTTATAAGACACAATATTTGCTAAGGTTTTGAAAATGGGGTAGCAAGCTAAGTTGACTTGATTGTGGGGAAGGCTCCACAGTTAAGAACACTTGAGCTAGAGGATTCTTGGGATGGGTGACCACTTGGGAGGTCTTGGTTACTGGGTGCAAGCCTCAAAGGTGATGATTGATGCTATGCAATTTATTTTGCTGGTTTCAATCCCACTTCTTCACCCTTGTGAGCATCACCCGATACAATGAGTGCTAAATGAAATATTCAAATCGTGAAAATTATTAGTTAATTTCAACCAACACCCATGAATATGAGTCATTGATTAATAACTAACTCTACAAAGTTAATAAAAAAAATGATATATAGATTACTCTAAATCTTTTTTCTATTCACATTATATAGAAAACCATCACCTATCATTATAAAATTTTCCATGCTTCTTTGAGTGTCTTTGCAAATAACATCATCACATATTTTCATTTACAAGACTATGTAGAAACCATAACCATTAACATCCATTTTTATTATGTATTGACATTGAAACCTACTAACTCCAAATCATTGTAGCAATGCCATTTATAGTGGGGTGTGATCAACTTGTGTTACTTTATGATATCATTAATATCATCCATCTAATGGGTGTTTTTATGCCTCTTTCTTCCATAAGTGTTTCGTATTCTTCTCCCCGCCTCTCATGCACCTTCGTAATCTTTGATTTACCTCTCATAGGATTGTATCTTTGTGCAATTTCTTGATTGTCATGACTATATTTGAATTATTACCTCCTTACCATTCTTTATGCACCTTAACCTATATTATATTAGTGGCCTATTTCGAGTACCAAATGTTATGTATGAGAGAAAAATTACCACATTGGTGGGAAGGTGGTAGATGTATATATAGAGTGATTTTCAACAATACTACTTACATGAGCTATCTAGATATATGTATCTTTCCTATATAATTATAATAGGGGAATATTAGGATTTATGATATCATTTCATTAAGTATTGGAGATAAGACTTGTTAAAGGATTTATTGAAATGAGGTTGAGATACATGTCCAACACATAACAAATAAAGAATTGAAATGGAAGGTATATTGGTTTTGATTTGTATGCACTCCACTACTATGCAAAGAATTTAAGAAAATATTGGTGAATTAAGAAAAATGAAATAAAAGTACATTCAATATCATGATGAGTAATTACTATGGATGAATAAATTATAGGCATTTTATATAATTTAATATCATTATTGTATGTAGATAAAGACAAGTCATTAGTTTTAGAATTATGAAAAAAGAAATAGTGAATACACGATAGTGTTTATAGTAATATTTTAGTGGATCAAGAAATCCAAATTTCAATTGACAAATCCAAGATTCAATGGAATTTCCCAATAAGCCTACCTCCATTGACAATTATATTCACCATAGTTAACCACATTACACTTGCAATTATATTCACCTTAGTTAACCACATTACACTTGCAGGAACAAAACAAATGATACCACATTCCTACCAAAGGAAGGAAGCAACAATTAGTGATTATGTTTTTGCTCCTATATGGGGCCATGTGTCTCCTCGCCTTACGACTCAACCTCAAACTCAACCTTGTTTTAAACACAACCCACACAATTGAGTAGGGGAGGTTTGTACTAGAGTGTGAACGTGGAGTTCGTAGAAATGGATAGTAATTATGATGTGCTCTTTCAATTGGCCACATCAACTAAAGGTTCATAAATATCTCATAAATAAGGGAGTGGGAGTGTGAGTATGAGAGAGAATGGGAGAGGGAGAGGGAGAAGTATAAAGTTTGGTTTTACCTATGGGGTGTGATCTCACCTGACGAATTAGATCAACATAAAATATGAGTTGTTGCCTCCACTTGTTATGTCCAACCTATGTTTAATGGTAACACTACGTCAATTTCACCAATGAGGAGGATGGATTCCAAGTGCATGGAATATCCCCATGTCTTCTACCCTCTATCTCTCCAAGTGTTGTGTTGTTTGATTAGCCAAATCAATTCTAAAGCATAAAAAAAACCACAAAGAATCTAAATTATTCAATATCAATGCTTAAAACTTGTGATTCATTCAACAAAATCAAAATTTCTATCTTAAAAACATTGATAATTCCTCTCATGAAAAGAGATATTAAAAAAAAAAAAAACCCGATAAACATTGATTGTTTATCTACATTGTTTTGACATTATAAACAACAATTCATCAAAAGTTGTCTTGTTTTCCCTTCCATTTTCTTATTATATTCCTCATTTAATGACATCTAGTTTCTTATTATATTCTTCATTTAATGACATCTACTACTTCTTGAGATGACAATATTTTATCTTTGTATCCTTGAGCGATTATCTTTACATATCATTATGGGCTAGGCCTTGCCACATCGTAGGCCTAGGGATTTTTATTGAAAATGTTCTCCCTCTCTCATCACTTTTTAGATATTTTCACAACAATATTGACGTAAGTCACCTAATCACATAAATGAGCATGTGGTGTTGGGTATTAATGATTAGATAATGTAGGTAGTAGATTCAATTCTTGCATTATAAAGGTTCTTATAGGTATGGATTCAAGCACATGTATAAGGTTTTTGCATTATAAAGGTTCTTATAGGTATGGTGCTAAGCATTCATTTGTTAGAGTTGACAGGAAATAGAGTTATTCTCTACATTTTAAAGATACATATAGTTATCGACTCGCATAGTTATCGATTCACATGTGACAATCTTAGTTAAACAATCAACATGTAAAATTTTTAAGAAAAGCATCTAATGTATCACCTTGAATTATTTTAAGAAAAGCATTTAATTTATCACTTTGAATTATTAAGAATAATTTATAATTCTTTCTCCATCACATCCCCTCACCATACATCTATTCATAAATAAATAATTAGTCAAAATCTAATTTATCACTTTGAATTATTAAGAATAACTCATAATTCTTCCTCCATCACATCCCCTCACCATACATCCATTCATGGATAATTAGTTGGTCAAAAGCTCCTTTTGGTTGTCAGTAAATTGTCAATAAATGTGTGACTATTGTTTGTATAAGAATGAACAATAAAAAAATGGTCATCCTATATTTGTGCAACACATGCATTGTAATTCCCTTTGACGTCCCCTTTCTTCAGTTTATGGGTATGCTTGTAACAAATATGTTATAGAATATTTTTGGTTGGTAAATCATGGAAAATTATATATATATATATATATATATATATATATATATATATATAATTTCCTTGAGAGGGTGTGTTTTAATGCCACTAACAACTTATTGCATGTTAAATTAAGATAATTCAGTAAACTAAGATTATGTAGTTTATTTTTTATGTTATATTTCATAATTAAGATATACCACATAAAACATATTTTAAAATATATTTAATAAAATAAATTTAATTTAATTGTATAATATAATTATACAATTAATTGATTATATTTGTGTATTAAATTAGACAACATGAAAATTGTTCTCCTAATTCAAATATAAAAAAATCATACCGCATGTATGATAATAGATATCCCTAACAATAAGAGAAGTCACTAAAGATCTTATTATACTCTAAATTCAATAAGTATAATAAATAATAATATAAGACACCAATCTAACTGTCTTTAGTTTAGAAATCACATGCATAAATAATATCTTAGCCAGTCACATCGTTTGGGCCAACAAATCAACTCTCAAAATGCATGTGATTCAATAAATTACAAAATTCACAAAAATATTAATACGAATACAAGGGATTAAGATTTATAGAATATTGAATGCCAAAGCAAGGAATAGATGAATCCTACTATTAGAGTCCTAACCCCCAAGTAAATAGATAGGTTTCTATATATTGCTATGTATGCATACCATTTCTAATAAATAAGGCCCATGTAGTAGTGTGAAAGAAATACATGTAACAAAACTTACTAGAAGATTCTACCTACTAGAAAGTTTCTTCTCTAGATTATTCCTAGGAGGTAGAAAGTACAAAATAAATATGTAGAAGCAATGTAAAAGATGTCTTGTGAATTTATTTGTAATCGGAGCTCTGCTCAATTAGAGGTTGCACTATCAAAGAGACAAGTGAACACACGGGGGTTTCACCTTGTTGACCAATATCTTATCATGTTCATTCATAAAGGGGGTTTTTTAATTATGAAAATAAAGTCAATATATTGATATATTGTAGCTATTGGGGGGGAATGCTTGATATTGAGGGGTTTATAGGTATTGCGGAGTATAAAAGGGGTGTCTAGTAAAAATAGGTGTGTGTGGGGGGGGTGGGGGGGGTTATTAGAAAAATGTATTGGGAGGGGGATTCAACAGAAGGATTTTGGGAGGTATTTATCATATATAGTAAAATTAGGGATTTTCTTTAATATCCCATCAAAGCATGTACTATATCATATATTAACTTAGTGAAGATCTACTGAGTGAACATTGCTTCCTATAATAAAGGTATAACAATTTGGTATTATTTTAGTTCTTTATCTATCCATTGTGGTTGCAATATATATTTTCTACAAAAACTCTAGGTAATATATATTATTTATCCTTTGTATCTTTCGATTTTCTAATAAAGAACACTACAAGTGGTATTAGATCACTTTCTTGAGCAAATTTTTAGAGGTTTTTTTTAGGCTAGAGACATGTTCCTCTATCTATCAATAACACAATGATCTATGATTTAGTGAGTAAAACTATGGTAGGGGAAGCATACATGCAAGAAATACAAGAGTCTTCAATTGGTTGAAAACCCTTGTAACCCCTTTGAGTAGTACTACATCAAACAATACTCTTATAAAAAGTTTCACTTCCGCGTACCCTTGGGTATATCAAAATTCCTCCAGGTTTCCTAAAATTAGCCTTAGATAAGTTGTTAAACCATCTAGTTGTTATAGTGGCACCGAGAATAGCACTTGGGAAGATTAGTCTATAGTACCTATAAAATTGCCTAGTATGACTAAGGGTGCAAACAAGTCTCCTTAGTTAGAGCTTTGAGAAATTGGGTCTTGCACTGCTATTGGACTCCTTGCATATATCGAAGAGCTATAAATCTTGGCACTCCCTTTTCCTCCAACCTATCAAAACTCTAATCCTTGATACTAGTCCTAGAATCTCATTAAAAAGGAATCATTTTGGAAATTTATGCATTTAGTCACTATAAATTGTAGTTCCTACTAGGGGTGGCAAGTGTGAGGGGGATAATTTGTGATCCTAGAGGAAATCATTTTGGAGTATAGGAAATGTTACCAAAAACTTAGTCGAAGCTTATGCCTTGTGGACAGGTATTATGCTAGCAAAGGCTTATGATTTTTGAAAAATCATCATTCTAGGGGACTCCATGATCGTGATCAGGGCCCTCATCAATCAATTTGAACCTAAATCTAAGGCCCTACATAGGGTGATATCTCATGCTTTCAGTCATATTTTCTAGTTTGGAGAGTTTAAGGCTTTTCATTTTTTATGCAAGCATAGTAGCACAATAGACAAATGGGATAAACATGAATCAACCTCGAGGGAAGGAGAATTTGTAGTTAATGAGGGTATGGGATTTCTCCATATACCTTACTCTATGGTATTTTTGTCTATTTTTTTGTATGGGTGGTAGTTGGATCCTTAGTTAGTTTTTTTTCTACTGTTGCCTTGATCATTTTACACATTCTGGAGTTATTTCTCCCATTATGGTGGTTTTGTGTGGGAATTTATATTTCTGGAGTATGTTTGTGCTTGGATCCTCATCTTGTGTGGTTTCCCCCCCCCCCCTATTGCAGTGTTTTAAAAATGAAACCAAGCTAGCTGGTGGGAATTATCGAAGGCATGTGTTCGATGTTATTTTCTATCCCTCAGTTAACTAAACTCCTTCTAGTCTCCAAGTTCATTTCTTTTAATTTCTTCTGTAGAGGTTGGTTTACCGTTGGGGGTGATTTTAAGGATGGAAATTTATATTAAAATGTAGAAACATGGGCTAATATTACTATTCCTTAATATGAAAAATGTAAAATGTTTGGCAATATTTTTGTAAAAATATTCAAATTTCTAAGGATTTCATATAGTTTCTATAAAATTTTGGGGATTTTTAAGGTAAAATAGTTTTATTCTATGGAATTTATGGGAATCATATTTAGAAAAAATGGAAATGTGCAAATTGGTTTTTGGGAAAAAACATGGAAAATTAGCCCATTGGCGAAATTTAGCCCCTAAAATCATCTATGTTTACCGTGTTATGTTTGGGTCATGATGTTTCTCCTTTGCATGTTGGGATAATTGACATATGGCATAATAATGGTGCTAGTATAGTATATTTAGGAAATTTCATTCAAATTCTTGACTATATTTGGGAAGGAGAGGTCGC
>ML818060.1:8455-56299 GCA_009831015.1 Picea engelmannii
AAGACATGAAAAAAAAAAAGGTTAGGATCCCAAATTACCAAAATAAGATATATGTTTCAGATGGGTCCTATAAGAAATAACTCCATTTTGTCCACTCAAAAAATATCAAAATATATAAATATATAACAAGTTATATAATGATTATTTTTAAATCAAGAGGCCACCCATAAGGAATTCCATCTCAAAAAGAGAAATGTTAGAAAAGTGAGATGGTTAAGGTTAAGATGAGAGCAACATGAATAAGACTATAAAATATTGCTAGGAGATAAGGATGAGAGAGATGACATGGTAGGATTGTTATATGTGTGGATGGTTTGCAAATATCCCTAAAAACACTATGATGGTAACATAAAGAGGTGCAAATAGGAAAGCTTTAGAAAAGATTATTGAATTTGAACAAATATCTATGCACCCTTCACATAGGGTAATCAAAGGATTATAACAATATTTAGAGGTCAATTCAAAATTGAGCAAACACAATTACATTAAACAAACCACACAAAGGTGGAACCACATTGAGGGATCACTTGATTTGAAAGGTTATGATATACACTTGACCTCAAGTTTCTCGCTGGAAAAATTATAAGTTTGTTTGTAATTATATGTATCAATTGTCACACACAAGAAATACCATGAATGCACACCTCTCAAATAAATACACTATTTTTTGTTGTAGAAAACTACTTATTGTTGGTCAATTATATTGCCAGAGAATTCTGTTACATTTAAATTGTTAATTCCGTGTTCGTAAACTTGTGAAGTGTACAACACTGTATGTGCAAGGATTTGATTTCTTCCTAATCTAAATGATAGCAGTTGCAGAAATGGAATTAAGCTATGGAAAAATGAAATAGAATTAAGCTACAGAAAGCAGAGTAAATGCATATCCAACGAAATGAGCACAACAATGATTCTAAGCACTCCTAAATCGTTAACCCTTAGATCCACAGATTTTACCATTCGGTTCCATGGCCTACAAAATTTACCATTGCGATTCTATCGGTCAACAATTTGTGTGAATAGACTTTATTGTGCAAAACTTAGCTGAAACAAAATGAAATCACTGAACTGAAATTGAAATCACACAACAAGAAATGGAAATCACACAAGTAGAATGTAAATCACATGACTGAAATGTAAATGAGAAGCGTACTCCTCCTTAGGGGGCCCTCCTAGCTCGGGGGACACTACTTAAAAAAAGAACTTATGCTAATAAAATTATGATCTCAAACACATAAACTCATGAAATTGCAGCAACCAGAGTTCCTTTGTATTAAGTCGAACCAACCAAATGAATTTACAACAATCTGATATATATACCCCCTTGGTAATGTTTGATACTTCTTATTTATACAAGTAAATCGTAATCTCTCAGATCTGATTTATTTGGAATAATCTCAGCTCTAATCATAACAAAATGCACACGATATATAAAAATCCGATTACAATCTTCTTTTGATCTTTCCACAATTTCTTAACTAAATGATATGAATAAATTCATGATAGGTATGCATGAATTTCTTCATGTAATCTCGTTCTCTTTCGTGGACATATTGGCTGAGTCTGGTCTTGCGTGCTTTTCCACATAGATATGTTGACTAGAGCATTGAATTTCCCTTTGTTGATGTGCTGAGAGGTCCTCGTGTTGATTTAACAAGTGGATAAGCTTAAGGTGTTGGTTTGGCATATGTGGTAACTCTAGAGTTTATCTGGAAGTGGCTTGATCCTCGCAAATGAACAAGTCTCCTACCGAAACAATCATTAGCAACCTACAAAAATTTGGTAGCTACAGGATCAAACGATTTTGTAGCTTTTCGAAAATAACCACAAATTAAAATAAATTGCATTAAGAATAACAAAAATATGTCAAAGACCGAACATTCACCTCAGATGCTCTTTATATTGCTTCTGGAATCAAACAAGGATTAGGATGGGAAAAATGAAGGTATAGTATATGAAGATGACTCAAAAATATGCAAAGGTAATGACAAAAAGAGTTTTCAAAGCCCAACATTTCCCCCACACTGGAAACATTGTGTGTCCTCACACAACAAAATACCTTATCGCTCCTTCAAAATTTCAAAATTTTGTATTGCTATGTTGACTAGACATGCTCTGATGCCTCTAGCAGTGCTTCTAATCCAAATGAAGAACCCTACTTTTTCTGCTTTAATTCCTTGATTTGATTTCTCAGTCTCTTATTACGAACTCTTTCCTCTTGTGTCCTCCTGTACCATTTTTTTCTTCCGATATCAAAAGTTTTCTTTCATTGTCAAACCCTTCTGTCTTCTTTTGTAATTTAGCTACAACCTTTTTCAAAGTTTTGTTTTCTTCTTTGATATGCTTCTCTAAGACCTCCATCTCATAAATTATATTCTGTAGCTCTTTAATTTTTTATTTTTCATTATGGGAAGGAGGAGGATCTTCTGTAGTTCTTATTTTTGCATGAATTTTCTTTGAAATATCTCCAATTTCTTCAATCATGGTGCAAACAAATCTATGTTTGAATAAACACAATTTTGCAAAGCCTGACCAGTAAAGGATATAGTCCTTCGTCGTGTATGGGCTACACCTTTTTGCTTTTCTGGGACTGTCATTTCTTTCCCTTGCTTCTCTAAATCGATCATAGGATTTGAATTTCTACTTCCATCGCCTTTTATCTTTAATTCTCAAACCATTTGCTCAGTTTCTAACTTATTTTTCTTATTTTTCACAATTGTCGCTCTCATGTCAATATTTGGTTCCTAAGAAAATATCTCCTCGGTTTTTTATGCATGTGACAACACCTCCTTAATGACATAATTTTGAGGTCGTCCTCGCTTCCCTATTATCGAGCCTGTTTTTTTCTGTTTTGGAATTAAGATTTCTTCCCCTACTTCGACTAGTGTCAAACCCTTGAGTTCCTTATGTATCTTCTCAAGGATCGAATTGAGGATCTCGAAACTTCCCTTTGTTTCCTCAAGAACTTGTGTCTTTGTTGAAGTTGAACCTTTGACATGTTCTTTTACTGGAATTGAACCTTGAACCTGCAATTTTGTAGAACCCTTGAATGAAACCTTTGTCTTTTTTGAGTTTTCAAATTCCTCTGTTTCAACATTTGACATATGTTTGTCAATTTTTGCCTCATCTTCATTACCTGCAACTTCTATCTTATCCTCATGCTCTATTGCCTCTTTTGTTTTAAGGAATCAATTTCTTAACAAGAAATCATCCCATGTATCATCCAACTGTTGTAATTTAGCTTTGTTGAGTATCTTTATCAATCCATAATTATACAAGCTTCGTTCCACATTTCGAGAGCTCTTCTAAATAGTCAATGTCATTTTCTTAAGACTAATGAGTAAATAGAATAGCATATTTATTTCATAGCCTTTTTCAAAATGCAACATCAAGTGGAGATGATAATAAAAGACTAATTGATACCTTCCTTCACAAGTGACATGTTTTTGCAGAATGAATAGAATGTTCTCCATCTTGATTTAATTTCAACAACATGTATTCCTTTATTCCAAGTCTCTTCTTTTTCATGGTTCACTAGGAATTTATTGCACTCATCAGTCGCTATCCTATGGTTTTTAAACCATTTTCACCTTCCTATGGTAATTTTGTAGCTTGAGCGATAAAGTCATGTGTTATCTCCATCTCCAATTCTCCTATGCAGACCTTTCTCATATCAAATGCCTATGCAAATTGTCTGGCTACCGTTTCATTATATCCTTGATTTTTTTTGTAAAAACGAAATCCAACCTGCTTTCTGAAAAATATTATAACATTTTAGATAAGCTTCTAGTAATTCAAGTCCATAAGGTTCATAGCATTTTACGGGCCCCATCTATGTTCTGAAGAAACACTTGGTCTCAAGAAAAACTACTCTTTTGTCTCAAGGATTTCTAAATGACAGTTATGTAATATCATGGAGGAATGGTATGCAAAATGGAAGGGATAATAGGTGAATGCAAGGAGCAATGGAGACGATTTAAAACGATTACAACTTAATGATGGAAAATCATGATGATCATGCCATATTTCCACATTTTATATCTAAATCGTACATAGCAATATTATTGGTGGATAAGGCATTGATTTCTCATTATGATTCTGGATAAATCTTAGTCATACAAATTCAATTATATTGGCCATATCATTTTTTTTTTCTTTTTGAAATATGCACGTCGAAACTACAATTTTATCCATGCATATAAATTATAATTCATAACGATTATTTTATATGGAGAAAACAGATAGGAAGATATATGGATATAAGTGGGTTTGTCTAAGGTTTATGGAATAAAATAGTTTTTAAGTAGGGAATATATGAACATGAAAGGACACATGTAGCTTAACCAGAATGAGCATAAAAAATGTTCATCTTTTTCATAATGTTTGTATTTCTAAAATGCATTAAAGTTTAATAAGTTGTTATCTCATACTTGCTTTTACCTGTAACCTTTCCAATTGAATTTTCGTAGTTGCTTTTTCTTTGAATTTATTGCTGAAGATGTCTATTGTTGGAGAGTATTGTCTATTGTTGATTATGCTAATGAAGGATTGAAGAAGTGCTGTCGAAATGTTGAAGAAGTGTTGATAATTTTTTTAGAAATGCTACCGAAGGATCCCATAATCTCCAAGAATGTTGATATAGATTTTTCTAAAAATTTATTGATGAAGAAACTCTGGAAGAAACTTTGAAAATATCTTGAATTTCATGACAACTGAATCTATGAATACTAGCTATTGAAACAACTTCTTTGGCTTACAAACAAATCTTGAAGTTCAACCCAAATTCTACTGTTTTTGATGTATTCCTCCATTGATGCCAAATTTATTGTTGATGAAGATAAAATCTAGAAATAAAACATTGTCTTTCTGCAACTTTTAATCATTTTCTAGGAGCTGAGAAAAACTTTATCAGAAACTGTGCTTTTATTTGTCTTGAACCCTACTTCCATTATTGGTTTTCAAGCAAAACTCATGTCCAGTTGCACCAATAAACTGGTTTTCACGGCTGGACTTATTTTTATCTTTACTATTTTGTTTATTTATTTATTTTTTTGCTCTATTCTACTTTGCTTGAAAAAGAAAATCTCTTTCAAGTATAGGAATACTTCCAATGGAGCCATTTGCGTAACAGGATCTCAAATTGACTCATATATGATTTAAAAATAATGTACCTTTATAGATGCAACCGATTTGTTTGATTTGTTGCCAAGGAATGTTGGAGAGTGAAGTGGTGCTTTCACCTAATGACTGTCTGGAACCATTCTTCAATATAGTCATTCTTCTCTTGGTTAAGTATGTCCTCCTTTGTCACATCTTGAAGATCTTCTAATATTTGTTGATTGGTCTCTTGAATGCATAAAGGATCTGAGGATAGGCATGCTAGAGTTCCCTCAATCTCAGGTTCTAATGATTTCTCTCCATCAAATGTGGTCCATGATTATTTGGTCTCCTCTTTCTGTTGTTCATGGAATTCTTCCTCTTTTATCACTTCTCAGAGTGCAGATATATTCTTGACTCATGTCAATATTTGATCTTCCTGAGAGGAAGAGATTCCTGCTGCTGCTAGGATTTGAGAATTTTCTTGGAGTAACATTCTCCTTTACTCAGTAGGTTCTTGAACATTCTTTAAGTTCTCCCAACTGGTATAGAGATCCTGCTCACAAATGGATTAGTGTATGGGGGTTCTTACATCACCCAAAAATAATTGAAATCAACTAAAATGAAAGCACACTACTTTTTGAATGAAATCTACAAAAATGAAACACATTGTGTCTTGGTTATCTCATGCTACTAAGACCCTGCTGTCACTAGGTTATCATTTGACATGAGCTAGTCTTTACATGCATTCTACCTATATGCCTCTAAAATGAGAAACCAATTCCCTTTGTACACTTCGCCAAAAACGACGCCAAAAATGTCGGTCAATTGTATTGCCAGAGAATTTTGTTACATTTAAATTTTCAATCCAATGTTAGTATAATTGTGAAGTGTACAACATTGTATGTGAAAGGACTTGACTTTTTACTAATCTAAATGATTGCAGTTGCAAAAATAGAATTAAGCTATGGAAAACTGAAATAGAATTAAGCTACATAAAGCAGAGTAAATGCATATCCAACGAAATGAGTACAACAATGATTCTAAAGACTTCTAAATCATTAACACTTAGATCCAAAATTTTTACCATTCGGTTCCATGGCCTACATAATTTACCATTTCGGTTCTGTTAGTCAATAATTTGTGTGAATAGACTTTACTATGCAGAACTTAGTTGAAACAAAATGAAATAACTGAACTGAAATTGAAATCACACAACAGGAAATGGAAATCACACAAGTAGAAAGTAAATCACACGACTGAAATGTAAATTTGCAGCGTACTCCTCCTCAGGGGGCCCTCCTAGCTCGGGGGACGCTACTTAAAAAAAAAACTTATGTGAATAAACTTATGATCTCAAACACATAAACTCATGAAATTGCAACAACTAGAGTTCCTTTGTATTAATTCAAACCATACAAATGAATTTACAACAATGTGATATATCTACCCCCCCTGGTAATGTTTGACACTTTATTTACACAAGTAAATCATGATCTCTCAGATCTGATTTCTTTGGACTAATCTCAACTCGAATGATAACAAAATGCACACGATATATAAAAATATGATATACAATCTTCTTTTGATCTTCCCACAATTTATTAACTAAATGATATGCAAAAATTCATGACAGGTATGCATGAATTTCTTCATGCAATCTTGGTCTCTTTTGTGGACATATTGGTTGAGTCCAGTCTTGCGTGATTTTCCACATAGATATGTTGACCAGAGTGTTGAATTTCCCTTTGTTGATGTGCTGAGAGGTCCTCATGCTGATCTAACAGGTTGATAAGCTTAAGGTGTTGATTTGGCATCTTTGATAACTCGGGAGTTTATTTGCAAGTGGTTAAATCCTTACAAATGAACAAATCTGCTATCGAAATAGTCATTAACAACCTACATAAATCTGGTAGCTACAACATCAGGGGATTCTATAGCTTTTTGAAAATAACAACAAATTAAAGTAAATTGCATTAATAATAACAAAAATATGACTAAGATCGAACATTCACCTCAGATGCTCTTTTATATCACTTCTGGAATCATGCAAGGATTATGATGGAAAAAATGAAGGTATAGTATATGAAGATGACTAAAAAATATGCAAAGGTAATGAAAAAAAGAGTAAGTTTTCAAATCCCAACACTTATAATGATCATTGTGCATCCAAATCTAAGGAGGAAGAAGATAGTTGCAGAAGGGAGTGGGTCCCTTGAACTAGAAGAAGTTGTAAGAGCCAATAAGAGGATGGAGAGGATCCCTTTGATAGGTTGCAAAATCCTAAATGAAGAGGGAGTTGATCCTTATTAGACCATTGAAGTTGAATATAATAGGGAGAAAATACCTATCTTAGACAAAAAAGAAAAGAAAAGAAAAGAAAAGGTTCTAAGACCACATGTTCTATATGAATTGATACATGCACGAAGGCCATGTGATAAACCATGGAATAAAAGGAACACAAAGGAGTTTTGTCGAAATGTACAAGATTATAAAAATGGTTAAAGTTATCATGTCTTCAATAACAACTTAACAACTTCTCATTAAACTAATATAAAATAAGAAAAACCCTAAGAACATAAAGGGAATAAATACAATCATAAATGTAATACATTATGCTAGGACAATCAAAACATTTAAATGTGATTAAAGACTAAGGATTGGTTGATCTTAGTCAGTAGGGTGAATAATTTGGAAGAGTCATCAGAGCGTTGGGACGCCAAATCAATAAGAATATAAACTCCCAATGAGGCAACTTCAATACAAAGTGGTCCTCACAATCTAGTGTTATGGGATTGCCATTAGAAAAATGGCTAGAACACTCCATCAAAGGAAATGGATAAAATAATTATTGTACATTCCTAATGAAAGGAGCTCTGATAGAGGGGAACAAATATAGAATTCCCTAAACAAGGGGAATCTCATTGAAGAACTCAAATTGGAATAACCATCGCCCAAATGGAAGACCCTATGACACATACCAAAAGGTGATCATGGGAGCTATTGACATCCACTATTAGAAACAAGTGTTGCATGGCAGCTTAGTCCTTGCCTAGGCATGTTTGGAAATTGATAAAAATAATGATTTAAACCCATTAATGAACCAAGTGGAGTAATACATAAGTCTGATATCTAGATCGACACCAGCACCAACAATACAAGCAGTCTATTCTGGCATGTTCATTCTATGCAGTCAATGATTCAATATTTCTAGAAGTGGCACAAGCAACAATTGCAATCCTAGATGCAGATATATAAGATCGAGATGGAGATCCAATAGTTTCATCCTTGTTTAAGAAACATATATAGTACCAGATGTTCTAGTTTAAGATATAGTCCCATTTCCAGATACAGATCAAGTTGCTTAGCCTTAATCAATACCGATGGGAGAACAAGTACTTGTTTCAGTCCTAACTTACCCACTACTATCTCGCTTATATTCGATCGAAGAACCACCAACTTTCTGGTTATTAGAGGCCTAGGGTATTCATGTGATACTTGTGTTGGGAAGGGCACAAAGTTCCCAACCAACTGCAAAGGCAAAAAGGTAGCTCAAATTTTGATGTTTGGACTTTGACCTTGGTGAAATTTATTGAACCTCTTTTCTATAGTAATTATTGTTCATACAGATGGTAAAGATTCATACTATAGTAATTTATTGATGTATGGTAAATATTCATACTGTAATTCTTTGAACCTATCTCCATGTCGCTTCCAAGGCTCAGATATATACGTGTCAAAATTTATAAAATGGCAATGTAAAATTCCTCCACACGTATAACACTTGTCAAAGCATATTTGTGAAGAAAATATATTCCAACCTAGAATATTTTCTGGCATGGCCTCTTCCAAACCACATTGAGCATTTCTACGTTAGCTACCCACCCTACAAACAACTGTATCATAAAATGGGAGTCGATGCCTGCAAATGTGAGTTGGTGCCTGGAAAATGAGAGTCTACGTACGAGATTCTCCGAATACTTACATATAGTAATGGAATTCACTAAATAAGCAAATGCAAAAACAAATTTTTACAGTTCCTAGTCCAATTTTCATTCCTCACTCAACATCTATTTTAGTTAACTATCATAACTTGTTCCATATCCAAACATTGTTTACCTAGTAGTCAGGTTAGGGGTGGAAGTAAGAGAACCGAAAGAAGTAGGCCAATTGATTTAGTAAAAGAAGTGGAAGCAATCAAACTTGAATGATTATTAGTTGGACCAACCACAACCATACGATATAAAAGTGGATCATAGGTGTTTCTTCAGCTAATCGGTCTTTTTCTGCAATGGATTATGCTATCCACAACTGTGAGTACTTGAATAATAATTCAATTTCTAAATCATGCAAAAACTATCTTTCAAAACTAACCAATGCCCCGATATCCCTTATGAACAATGTGTTTCAAGATTTCCACTACCCGAGGGTTTGGACTTCAGATCTCTATTTACTAGAGATGCATCATGGGAATCCAACAACTGAGGAATATATAGTGTGCCTTTAGTACTATAGAAACGACTAGTACTGGGGTGGGAGGTACAATGCTAGTACCAAAGAGGCATGGTTTGATGGGCCTGAACCTATCCCATTTTGTCTTAAATCACTTTCACGAAGAGAAGTAATAGTATGGGTACACTTGCACCTAACCTAGAGTGCATCCTTCCCCATCCTAAGCCAACCTCCTTCCCCATCCATTGCCTTATGTTGGTCATAGACTAGAGAACGAACAATGTTTCTCCATCTAAAAGATTGCTCCAGATAGAGAAGTGTTGGAGAGTGGAGAACTTACCGATAATTGATGGAATTCGGTCGGAGTTGTTTCCCAACAAATTCAAGCTAACCAGACGTGAAAAGTTCAAGATTAATTCCAGAAACTAACTCGTAAGATTGTTGAGACAAATCCAAGAAGATGACCTTAACCAGCTTCCCAACTCGCTAGGTATTTTCCTTGAGAGGTTATTTCATGATAACTTGAGACTATGAAGATTTGCAAGATCACCCAAAGTTTGTGGGATTCAACCCTCTGACGTCGATTTCTGCAAGTCTAGGGCCTCTAAATCCCCAAGAAGGTTGATTTGGGCTGGCATCATGCGTAATGGAAACCCTAAGACATTGAACAGGTGCTGTCATGGTAGTTGTATTAAAGGATCCAGTGCGGGCAGGACAATGCGGTTTTCAGTGCGCAAACCAGAGAGATTTATTCATGTAATGTGATAACCTCTACAAGTGACTCCTAGCTAATAATTCACTACGACTCAGATCCCAACATAGGTCTCGAACTTTTGGTAGGAAAACCTTCGCTTCCAGACAACAACAACAGGCTCACTCAAGGTAGTGTAGCAACTGTGGAGGCAGTACAGTGATGGGAAAGCTTTATGACATCTATGTGGTAGGTGTACGTGTTGAAGTCAAATAAAGATACACTCAGTGTTGAAAGTTACAGGGGACTAACTTTAATGCGAGTTGCGGTGACTATTAATGCACACCATCACCGCGACAATAAGACTTCAAAGTTGAAGTCGAATAGGATTGAATAAAAACACTGTTTTCGATTTATTTTAATTCTAATAAAAATTACTTTCCATATTTCCCTATGTTAAACATTGCAAATAAATAAAAATTAAAAGTCAACTATGCAACTAATAGTTAGTCAACAACTAACCCATCGCTATAGCCTGATCCTTCGGTAGGGACTAATAAGCCTAGATGAAACCATTGAAACGACAGATGAAAGGTGTTATGTAGTGAGAGACATATCATTAAAGCATGGGATCATCAATAAGAAAGGGTTTGGAAGAAGCAATCAAACTATAGTGGAAAGCACTCGATATATAGAATGGACAATATGTTATGTTATAGAATGGGTACGGCTCAAGTCACAATAAAAAAAATATGTTATAAATATGTTATATTGATAAGGACATGATATCACATAAAGCTAATGATAAGTAAGCCATAAAAATTTCTCGAGGAAAATTTGCTTGACTTGATGTAACAAGATATGGGTCGGATGGGACCCTCACATCAAAGAGGGCAGCTGTCAATTATCATTAAATGAATGTACAATTTTACTTTGGTATGCTTGGCACATGAATAAGGGTCATATGAAAAACCAAAGGTTCCATCCAAGGAAAAATCGGATACAATAAGTATGAGTTGATAAATCATTAGATATTATAAACAATTTTGCTTCATGGTAATCCCGAGATTAAACTTGTTTATGATAACTAAACCCTGTGCATGATGCTAATGCTCCAAATTCCTAAGCTTTTATGATAAATATGTGACTATGTCCCATGATTAGTTGCTTGGAGTTAGTCTATATATCAATATAGATATCTGGTTACTAAGTTAAACATGCCATCGCAATTTTTTATCAACCAATTACTTGCAAATAATTTGATTCCAAGCAAGAACGAATGTTCCCCAATATATTGATCCTAATGGTGATGGTTAGCTTATGCATTGTGTTATATTAATGTCGGTTTTGTTGGTATGGTAATGTTAGCATGTCATTTCTAGTAACAATACGATTACAAAAAGGACATTACAAATATAGAAATAAAAGAAGGCAACATGAAACCTAATAAGGACATTGAGATCATTAGAAATAGAAATTAGAGAAGATAACAAGAAATTTGATAGAGAGGTAAATTAGAGAAAATAATAAGAAAAATTCGATAAAGAGGCTAATTAGAGAAGATAACTAAAAAAACGTTAAAGAAAAAATTCGATAAAAAGGCTTTTGGAGAGAAAGAAGATTGATGTGGGAAAAAGTAAAAAAAGGAAGATAAAAGATTTTCAAGAACCAATATAACTAAACGTTAAAGAAAAAAATTCGATAAAAAGGCTTTTGGAGAGAAAGAAGATTGATGTGGGAAAAAGTAAAAAAGGAAGATAAAAGATTTTCAAGAACCAATATAACTGAATGAAGAACCCACACAATAGAATACAAAAACCAAGGCATTTATGTAAAGGATGAAGAAAAGATAAAATAATGCATTATAGGTAAAAAAATAATGCATTTTAGGTTAAAAAATCCAAAACATATCTTTATATGGCCAATATGTTAAAATGACATCTTTTATAATTAATGGTCTCAAACTTTCAATGTTTTATGGTTCATAAAACGTATTTCTAAACATTTATATAAATGTTTATTATTACGTCTACAATAATATCTTTAAAAAAATTCTATCAAAACACGTTCACGTTTTTATGGGTGAAAATAATAAAAAACATTTAAAAATATGTTTTTATGGGTGAAAATAATATCATCTCTTTTGAAAGTACTCTTGAATCTTATTTTGATTTAAAAACATCAAAATTAATATTACAATTATCAATAATAATAATAATAATAATAATAATAATAATAATAATAATATTATTATTATTAATAATAATAAAAATAAAATGTTAATCATGTCAATCATCCCTTCTTATCACTTATAACTCCTGAGCACTCTAACCTTTTATCCCATATATACCCTAACACTTATGACTTATAACACAATTATCATTTGATACACTATAACTCTTAAACACACAAATAACTTAACACAACAAGACCCCTAATCATTATGACCCAGGACACACAATACATCCAAACCTTTATGGTCTCTAATACATTCATTACTTAACTCATTAATTGAAGATTAATTAAAAATTATATCTATAAACTATGAACTAGTTAGGTGAAAATAATTTTTGGAGTTGCATATATTTTGGAGATAAAAAGTTAACTAGGATTTTAATCGAAGTTAAAGTCTTATGTTGGTTAGGGGCTAGGGAAAAATTATAAATAGGCCTTGTACGCCTCATTATAAAGCACATATTTGTTTTTATTAATTATCTTTTGACGCATTTAGGGATTATCTCTTCTTAGGTTATTAAGACTAAGTAAATATAATATTTATTTTATTCTTAATTATATAATTAATCAAGTGAGAACTCTCTTGAGTCTTTGTTTTTTTAGAGGTCATATTTAGTGGTTGTTTTTATTTCCGCTTTGAAAAGTGGTGTTTCTAGTGTTGATATTATGGTAGTTGCGGGAGGTATTTACCTCCATGTGTAAACCTCACGAGAATAGAATATTCCGAGAAGCAAGAAGAAACCCTAAATTAGTTGGCTAATAACCGTAGAAGACAAGTCGGCTCAAGAGGATAATTTGTATTAGGTTATTAGCCTCCAAGAGAGGAAGTTGGCTAAAGGAAATATTATATACTAAGTAAATAGGCACCCAAAATGAGAAGTCGGCCCAGGCAGTTTGCCAGTTTTAGTATAAATACAGGAGGTCGGTCTTCATTCTTGCAGGCATTTTCAAAACTGTAGTAGCACACTTGTGCGCATTGCAGTTGGGCAGTTTTGTGCGCAAGTCCTGGAGAAGCTGTTGCCGTCAGTCTATAGTCTCGGTCTTCTCTGGGTTTGGAATTTCTTATCAGCTTTTGTTATTCTTGCTTGGTGCACTATCCTTGGAGAGAGGTACGCTATCTTGTTTGGCTATATAGCCTATGGTTTGCTTCCAAAATGATTCTCTGTCAAGGTTAAGGTGCTCGGGGGTGTCTTCGGCCTATGGTTGGGTGACAATAATGATAGTGTCTATGGTTAAACGAGCACATCCATTACATTCTAACAGGTTATGGGCCCACAACTCCTTCATTCAGTCTAACCACTAGAAGGGAGCATAGCCATAAGGATACTAAGCTCGTTGAAGAACTGTCGCTAGGGTTTCTAGCAGGAGCAATTACCAAAGCACTGTCACTAGGGTTACTAGCAGGTGCAGTTGCAAAAACCCTAATCCTCTCATTGAGGCACCTTAAGTGAAGGAATTGACATAATTTCCGGATAGACTAGTGTGCCCTAGCCTAGTGCATCTTCTGTTACTCTCAGCAAGCTAAGACGTCAAGGTTGAGTTTTTTTTGGTCAAATCTAGTGTTGACCAAGTCAAGGAAACCATGACTTACTCTATGAAGTCAGAAAAAAGTTAGACAGGGCTTCTAACTTCAGAGCATGGAAGACAAGGATTGATCTCATCCTTGCCAAGAATAAAGTGTTGGATATCGTGAAAGGAAATATTGTGGAACCAGAGTTTGAAGAAGGAAAAGAAAAGGAACCGCAAAACATTGCAGTTATGGAGAAGTTCAAAGACAATGAAATCAATGCCATGAGTATCATAGTGGATTCTATAAAAGACCACTTGATACCCTACATATCCCATCTTGATTCGTCTAAGAAGATGTACGATGCCCTAACAAACCTCTTCTCAGTCAGAAACATTGGACAAGTAACGAGTCTGAAGAATGAGCTCTGTGACATGAAGATGAATGATGATGACAACATAACATCATACTTTGTGAGAATATCTTAGTTAAGAGATCAACTACAAGCTATTGAAGTAATCATTTCAGAGAAGGAATTGGTAAACATAGTACTCAATGGTCTTCCTAAGACATGGGATGCATTTGCCGCTAGCATGAACAAAAGGAAGGAGTATCCTACATTTGTAGAACTTTGGACTTGCTATGCACAATAAGAATCAAGGATCAGTGAAAAAGAGAAACCCCAAAAGAAGTATGATGATCAAGCCTTCACAACAAGGTTCAAGGATTTTAGGAATAAAAAGAAGTTTGGCTCCAGGAAGAAACCAAATCAGGAGAAAGATATGTTAAGAATACAATGCTTCAATTGTCGAAAGTATGGTCACTACAAGAATCATTGTCCCGAGTTAAAGAAAAGGAAGGAATCACACGAAGCATCAGTTGTTGAAGAAAGGGAACCCTCAAAGAAATCCAAGAAGGACAAAATAGACTTCTTCTTCTAAGACAAGGTAACAATACTCTTCATAGTTCTTGTACATACCATGTTTTGTGTACATATCTTGCATATATATTTCTTAGAAGATAATATGTTCCAAGAGAAACTATACCTATGGAAGAACAACAATATAAGGATTGCTATCACAATGACTACAAGTCAGGAAATACACATGAAAGGATGAAGTACATCAACAACCCCTGGTAACAATTTATGTGGAAACTATTACATAAGTAACAACTGCAAGATAAGCCGAAATCAGAATCAATCTTGAAGAAACCTAGAAGAAGTAAAGACAGAAAGAAGTCAACAATCCAGAGGAAAATGGAAAAATATTTGTGACACTTTGCAGAAAGCAATAAGGATGTAGACGGAAGCGTGGACTCTCCTAGATGGAGGGAGTCGATTATATATTTCCAAAATAAGAGCATGCATTCATACATGAAGCAAGGATTAAGAGGGATCTAATCCTATGATCCATTGAATATGATGAAGTATATATCCATGGTAGAAGCCATGAAAAGAAGTACGTGTTCAGTTTGACTTTAGAAGAAGCCTTCTTCGAAAAGAAGCCTAAAAGTATCTTTGATTGTCCATCCACATCCATGATCCTATGATGAAAGAAAGAAGTTGGAATATTTAGGGCATGTAAACTATAGAAAAGCTCCATGGACCTAAGAGCTAATGGAAAACATAAGAAAGAGCATGAAGATTCCAAAAGAGAAAGAAAAGACAAAACAACTAGTCATTGTATCGAGAATCACAAGACTACCAGCCTGACCTGAACTCACTAAAAGCAATCAAGCAGAGGAAATGAAAGTTGTGATGAAGAAAAATATATGGAATATTTATAAATGTAAGCATTGCGAGATCCAAAACTAGAGGTTTCTCCCAGGTGAAGGGAAAATATTATGATTATTGCTTGTTCCAGTAAACCAGACATACCTCTACATGAGCCATTATATCATCCGCAATATCCATGGGTTGGAGTTTACATCAGATGAATGCAAAGACTGTTCTCCAGAATAATTGAACAAAGAACGTATGTAGAACAACCTCAAGGCTTTGAGGTATACCAAGAAGAGACTCTTGTATGCAAATGGAAGAAGGTTTTTGTATGGATTCAAACAAATTGGTGCAGAGCCTCCAATGCACAACATAAGCGTGGTGAAAAACCTTCTATAACAAAGATAATGTATCAGAATGGTTACTCAGAACTCAAGGATGATGGATTGTCGATCCATGAAAAAGCTCTCATGATGACAAAAGAAGTACCACTTGGATATGTTCCAAGTTTGACCCTTACCACGATGTTATGAGCTAGCAAGAACAAAAGAGCTGAATTCAACTATGATGATTAGAGCTATATGAAGCCTTTAGAAAACCAGTGTTCCAGAAAAACTTAAGTACATTAAGATCAAGAATTACATTCTCTGTGATGAAGTCCAGAAAGGAGAAGTGGTTCTCCAATATATATCTCCACAGATGAGCAGATAAGAAGACATTTTAGTAAATCCTCTGTTCAAGATGAAAGAGTTTGTGTACTCAAGTTGGAGCTCATGGAGACGACTTCCTTATTGAAAAAGGAAGAGATGACTCCCAAGTTGGGAGGGAGCACTGATGTGTTATTGATTTATGGACAATCATTTTTCAGTTCAAAAAATGGTCCAGGATGAACAATTCCTTTCCAGTTCGGAAAGTGGTTTGCGATTTCTGACGGACAAACATTTTCTAGTTCGGAAAATGGCCCAGATCGAACGGTCATTTTCGTAATGAAAATGGTTTGATGGATTGTTGATGTACCATAGACAATGATTCCCCTTGTGGTTAACATAGGGAATGGTCTAGGACAATCTCTCTTCTTGACGGTCACTCTCAGTATTGGTCAAGAACACTGGTCCGCCTCGTTAGACAATCATTCTTTCGAAGCTCACAGTTGTGAGCAGTTTCGAAGAATGGTTCGTTTTGGAGGTTGGTGCAGGACAATCATTTCCTTAGGAAATGGTCTGGACAGTCATTCCCTAGGGAAAATTCATTCTCTTCAGGTTGCACTTTGTTTAGTGTCAGAGGAATGGCCCAGATAGGCGAATGGTCTAGGTTCAACAATCAGGGACATGCATTCCCTAGGGAAGATTAATTCTCTCTAGGTTGCACTTTGTTTAGTGCCAGAGGAATGGCCCAGATAGGTGAATGGGCCAGGCTCAGAAATCGGGAAAATTATTCTTCCTTGCTTGAGAAGAATAGTCCAGATAACTCATCGTTGATGTTTTACTTTCTTAGGGCAGATGCTCTTCCAGATCTCACAGATGTAAGTGGAAGAATGACCCAGATGATTCAGTTTATATATCATAACAATGTTTTTTGTGCAGGTTGATGATATGATTGCTATGGATACTGTATGTTTCCGGACAATATATTTATACTACTGTAGTGGATGTGTTCCATTGATTGTGACTATATGTCACTGATCAAGTATCTGTGTGCTACTTGGTGTGGCAGTGTACCACTGGATTGTAGTTGTGTACTACTATGGATAGACACAATTGTGTTCTATTGAAAGACATTGTTCCGATCACCTTGAATACTATCAGTAGTGTTGGAAATGATTATCAGCTAGATGGATGATCAATGGACAGAGATTTCCCAGAGGGAAAATGGTTCAGAACATTTATTCTTCTATGACATATGTCTGGATTAGTAGAATGGCTCTTGTGTCACTCTATGGAGTGAGTGACTTATCCAACATCATGTATAATTAACTAGATGGATTATGGTTTCGAGAGATGATGTAGCTGATGACACTGATAGTGATGATGGTGCTCATGATCTATTCATAAGATAGTCTATACAACTATGTTGATGCTACCGGGTAAATGGTATGTTTGTGCTCAAGACCATTACCTTCAAATACCTCCCTAGCTAGGAGGGAGTGTTGATATTATGGTAGTTGCGGGAGGTATTTACCTCCATGTGTAAACCTGACGAGAATAGAATATTTCGGGAAGCAAGAAGAAACCCTAAATTAGTTGGCTAATAACCCTAGAAGACAAGTCAACTCAAGAGGATAATTTGTATTAGGTTATTAGCCTCCAAGAGAAGAAGTTGGCTAAAGGAAATATTATATACTAAGTAAATAGGCACCCAGAATGAGAAGTCGGCCTAGGCAGTTTGCCAATTTTAGTATAAGTATAGGAGGCCAGTCTTCATTATGGTAGGCATTTTCAGAACTGCAGTAGCACACTTGTGCGCACTGCAGTTGGGAAGATTTGTGCGCAAGTCCTGGAGAAGCTGTTGCCGCCAGTCTATAGTCTCGGTCTTCTCTAGGTTTGGACTTTCTGATCAACTTTTGTTATTCTTTCTTGGTGAGCTATCCTTGGAGAGAGGTATGCTATCTTGCTTGGTTATCTTGCCTAGGGTTTGCTTCCAGAATGATTCTCTGTCAAGGTTAAGGTGCTTGGGGGTGGCTTCGGCCAATGGTTGGGTGACAATAGTGATATTGTCTATGGTTAAATGAGCACATCCATTACATTCTAACAACCAGTACATAGGGGCTTCACCTTGATGACCAATATCATATTATGTTCATTCAAAAAGGGGGTTTTAAAATTGTGAAAAATTAAGTCAATATATTATAGGTATTGAGGGGGTAGATGAAGGGTACAAAGGGGTTTATAGGTATTAGGGGTTATAAAAATGGGTATCTTGTAACACACCTATACCACCTGTCTGGGCCCATCACTGCATAAACACTATGATACCTCACTGTAACGCACCCATAATCATCTCTGAGATGCGCTACCATAAAATTTTTGCCCTAATACCAAAACAAAAGGAAATACAATACATCATGCCTACCTATCTGATCCAGGATCTTTCCATCGATGACATTACATGAATTGACTTAAGAGCATAAATCAAAGATTATTTGCAACATTAATTAAAGAGGACATAATCATGGAGAAAAGATGAGAAGAAGAGAAAGAACAAAAAACACGAGAACATATTTCGTCCCGAGAATGGACTACGTCTTTAGGCCCACTTCGAAGTGGAGAGGCTTTATATTATCTCAACAATTAAAATTGGCATAAATACATCATTATACCTCAATTCTGAAAATGGACTTCAAATCTGCTGCTCTGATACAAAATATGACTACCCCAGTGAATTCGTGGCGAGGAGTAGTGCAAAATCGACTGTCAAATCATCTCAATCCGACATAGTCAGCTCCAGGCCCCTACTGGCCTCTCTACAAACAATGTGCCTTCATACTACAATTAGTGCTCATGTACTTGCATCAAACTTCATGCTATGTACGGACTAATGGCGCAGACCCCTGAGCTCTAACAAAGGACTGGGTTAAGTAATAATTCATGGACGAAAATTATAATGTGGGTTGTTAGTCCGATTGGTTGGTCATGGATTAAATTTAGTGTTAGGTTGGGGAGGTTCTGGGGTCAAGCCCGTGGGCCTCTCCTTTTTGTCACCTGTTATAACAAAGGATAAAGTTCCAATGGTTAATATACCCATTCGTTATATACAATCATTGTAACATTTGGTGTGTAGTACCGACTATTTCCATAATTAACCTTTACCTCCGCCAAGTTTAGACCTTGAGCCAAGTGGATGTGACCCATGCACAAATCACCATAATAAATGCTGTTGTTGGTTGTTGTAACGGGGAATATCCCACCGAATTTTGTGGTATGTCTTGGGTATGCTATAATATGGGTCGTCGGTCGACCCGATGACCATATATATATATATATATATATTTGTTTCTTTGTTGCCCATACCTCAATGGAATTTTCGGGGTGCCACGTAGAACCCTATGATTGGGCCACGTGGTGCCCTTCCATTGGATGAAATTTCCCAGTCACTTGTTGACTCATCTGCTATGCATTGTTTTGTTGATAGGTCATGTGGCAGCCCCTGGGTGGTGCCACGTGGTGTCAGTTGGGGGTGCCACGTGTCACTCACCAATAGGCCCAAATGGCTACCAAAAAGTCCAAATCATCCTGCCACATGTCACCTCCTGGGTGGTGCCACGTTGGCATGTTGACGTCATATCCACACAGTCAGTTGTTGATGTCAACAATACAGATGTTGAGTCACCATGTTGACCTTGACTGGGTTGACAAAAAATTTGATTGCTCATAACTTCATCGTTCAGACTTTGTTTGAGGTGTCGTTTGCACTGTTTGAAAGCTTGCAACGAGCACTTCGACTTGGCACTATTTTTGTTTAGATTTGAGGACTTTGATTTTTTTCACTTTTAGATCCCCTGGATCATTCCTCCCCACTAAGAAGATTTTGGGCCTCTAAAATCCTCATGAGTCAACAGGAAGGTGAGGGAATTTCTCCCTCACTCTCTCTTTCTCGATCCACCATTCTTTACTTGGATGTGTTCCCTTCAGACCCACTCAAATATATTCAACATAACCCCTGCATGAAGTCATAATCCTTCTGTCCAGGATGATATCTTCCTTTAACACATTCAAGTACTCAGGAGAAAAATCGTCCATTGAAGGTACCGAAACACTCTCCCACTGATCCATGATCATTGGAGGCTCATAAAGTTTTAGGTTCTCCATGTTCACAATTGAGTATATGTACATGTACAATGGTAGATCTAGGCGAAAGGCATTTGTGCCAATTTTCTCCAAGATGGTGAAGGGTCCATATTTGATGGAAACTAGATTCTTTCCATCTCCCTTCAACCAAAATTTGTTGATGTAGAGCCACACTTGATCTCCCAATTGAAACTGGTGATCAACTATGTGCTTGTTATACCACAACTTGGGATGTTTGTTGTAGGAACCTCGGAGCAAGTGAATCATTATCATGTCAACAACCTCTGTCTGTCTATCGGTTTGTGGATGGAAAAAAATGCTCCTTTTCATCTTGGTGTCCATCATTCTCCACAAAAAAATTCTAAGGAATCGAGTATCCCAATCTGAGATAATGGATGTGGGTGGTCCAAAGTGGACCCATACATGCTGAAAGAAAAGATGAGGAATTTTCTCATCAGTGATCTGTTTTTTACATGGCATCAAGACACATGTCTTGCTAAACCTATCCACTACTACATACAAGTAGTCATGACCCATTTTTGACATAGACAACCCCCCTAAAAAATCCAAGGCGATACTCTTCCAAGGATGAGAAGGAACATGGAGTGGTGTTTACAACCCCAATTTTCTATTAGTGGGATTAAAAATGGACAACACACACCCCTTTACATTCATGGTTACAATTACATTCATTCGAGGCAAACATAACCTCAACAAATGCACTACAATCCTCTCTACCCCAAAATGCCCAAATATAAGAGAAGTATAAGCTTCTTCAATTACATGCATTTTTTCAATGGTAGGAATACAAGGTTTACCCAAATGGTAGAATAGTTTGTCTTGCAACCAAAATCGTTTTACCTGCAAGCCATGGATTAACCTCTCAAATACATCTTTGAATACTTCGTTAATAACATATTTTTCAACATAGCTAACATGAGCATTATTCAAAACAATAGATGCAAAACTAGGAGGTTTAAAAAGTATATATGCTCTCACGACATATGCATTGGTATTGGTTGCGACCTTGAATGGTTGTTGAAGGTCCGATAGATATAGTATTGGTGCGGGGTTGATATTTTCTTCTAAAGTGTCGAAGGCCCTTTTTTGTCCGCCTCCCCACTGAAAGACCTGTCTCATCTCAAGCATTTCATTTTTATGTAAAGGATTAAGAGCATTGAGAGCATTAGACTTAACAGGTTCTTTGGTTTTTACAATTGTAAGCACAAGGTTCTTACAAGCACGTATAACTCTCTTCGTTTGACCTGCACTAATAAGTGATGGGTTAGCTTTTGTGTTGTGAGTCCTAACAATATATTCCACTCCATCTTTTGTGAGATGGTATTTGTTCTCTTTTTAAAATAAGATCACTTTTATGTCATAAAGATAAGGACTCCCTAATACAATACCACAAATATCCAAAGGAACCACGCCCAAATCAACCTCATCTATCAAATTAGAAGCAATAGCAAACCTCAATCTACACTGATTGGTAACCTGAAGTTTTGCATTATCATGTACCCAACCAAGAGGGTAAGGTTTCTGGTGAGGTGTTGTGGTTAATCCCATTTTCTTTACTATCTCTTCAAATATCAAGTTAACTTGTGAGTCCGAATCAAACAAATTTTCCACTTTTGTGTGCTTTGTCACTACTCTTATGTGGAATAATTCACTTCTTCTTTCATCATTTTCAAGAGATGGAATTTTAGAACTTGAACTAGAATGCAAGGAAACTTTACCTTGTAATCCAATTGTTGTGATCTTTTCCTCATCACCCGAGTAGGAACCTAGGTCTTGTTGCATGGTAGAAACAATGTTTTGCTTCCTTTGGCCACCAAATTGCGTTGGTCTTAACTCTGGATGCAACTTCCAACAATGCTCATCATTGTGCCCATATTTTTTGCAATGAGTGTGATCCTGGATCTTTTCATCGAGATGACTTATTAAAGAATTGTGTTAAATGAGCATAAAATGAAGTGCACCATAAAGAAGGAATAACTCAATAATGAAGAGACATAAGCATCAAATATGAACACAAAAACTTGATAATGAAGTTCATCCCTGGTGGATTACGTCTCCGGGTCGTGCTCTCAAATGGGTAGGATTTTATATTAACTCAACAAAAGAATTTGGCGAAATACATAAGTATACCTCATTTTGGAGTTAAGATGCAGAAGCTTTGCTAAGATCAGAAAAATGACAGCACCACTGAATTCGTGGCATCGAATTACCGAAAAATGACTGTCTCCATGCCTCAATCTAAGTTTGGAACTTTCACCCCCTTTAGAAATCCTGTGTCGGTTTCTGTGCTTGCAACCTGCATTAATGAAAATACTTATGCATTGAAATCCATGCCCAGTACGGATTGGTGCGCACCTTCCTCCTCCCGTGCACTGGAAAAGTTTAGTTCTTAAACTAAATGGCCGGGCAGATTAACCAACAAGCCCATTTGGTTAATCCCACGGGCCTCCTCCCTTTGGCATATTTTTTTAACCATAGAACATTCACGTGTGAATATAGCGCAAACTCCGTTAAGTTTAGTGGTATGGTTGGCACACTATTTGTTGGTGGCCAAATGTGGCGGGATATACATAAATTTTGCGGACTGGGGGTTTGTGCCAACCGCCCCCCTTTTTTATATATTTTATATATTTTCGGTTGTTGGCCCTCATTGGGCATTTTCCTGCTGCCACGTGGAAACCTTTCATTAGCCCACACCATCCACTTGCAGAGTCACCCTGCCACGTCTGCTTTCCATGTCATCTTGCCACGTCCCATATGACTGGCACATGGCACTTCCTCATTGGTCCACATGTTGACCAGAAAATGTTGAAAATGAGTGACACATGGAAGCCTTTGGTGTTGCCACGTCACCATGATGATGTCATGCTGACTTCAGCATGACACATGTCACCCTTTGCTTGTGCCACGTATACTGTACAGACACTGAAGTCATCCATACTAATGTCGATGTCAGCAGTACATATGTTGACTCATCCATGCTGACTGGGCTAGGTTGACCAAAATTTTGACCACAAATACCTTTTGACGAGTTGTTTACGCCGTTGGAAATCTTGTGATGCGTTATTTGTGATGATGCCAATTTCATTGAGTTTTGGGAACTTTCATTGTTTTCCCTTTCTTTGTCTGTTGAGGCCATTCTGAGCTTCCTGAGATGCTTCTGTGAGTTCTGAGTTATCCTTAGTCTTCTCTAGATCCTTTTTGGATGAGAGTGCATGATGTTTTTTCTCCCTCTTTCTTTGTTGTAGCTATCCTCTTATCCTTTCCTTTACCTTTCCTTTTGAAATGGTCTTTTGAATGTTTGTGATCTTCCTGCACATTCTCCCCCCTGCTTTGAAGGTGAGTTTCTTGCACACACACCTCATCTAAGTTTGCAGGATTAAACAATAATAATGTATGTCGAATGTAACTATGAAGTGGACCAATATACTTCATCTAAGTTTCATGGGAATCTAAAGGAATATTTAGTGCAAGTTCTTGTTTCCTAAATTCCTCCGTGAAACTCTGAACACTCTAATCTTTACCATGTCTTAGATTTTTCCATTCCATCATGGATTTTTGAACATAACCCAGTGGATAAAATTTCCTTTTCAACGCATATGTAAATTCATACCATGAATAAAGGAGTTTACCATTATTCTTACTACCATTCTGAAGTTTTCTTTCCCACCATACAAGGGTTGTGCCTTCTAGCCGAAGAAAAGCCAATTGGATCTTTGCCTCTTCCTCTTCGATTTGTTGAACACGAAAGTAAACTTTGATTTTTCTGATCCAATTATTAAGCTTATCTGCATTAGCTTCTCCATTAAATAGGGGCAAATTAAATTTCACATCTAGTTTCAAGAATGAATTTTTAGAAGTACTTGGATGAAAACTAGAATGATGAGAATGAGAGGAAGAGGAAGGAGAGCTTGAAATTGAAGATGGTGATGGAGACTCAAGAGGGTCTTCTCCATTTTCCTTGTTCGCATTATACTCTTCTTTAACTTTCTTCTTCTTCTCCTTCTTTGCCACTCTCTTCTCGTAATCTACAAACAATGTTTCTAGCATATCTGACATGCGGTAGAAATCCTTGTGAAAATTCTTCTTATACTCTGTAAGGAGTTCTTCATCTTCCATTTTCCTTCTTCGAGTTGCACGTCCAATCTCTGGGTTGAAATTCTTAAGTTTTCCTTCACTTTCTTTGAGCTTGGACTTAGTAAGCATTTACACTTGCAATTCAAGTCAAAGAAGACTGCTCTGATACCAACATGATCCAGGATCTTTTCATCGATGACATTGCACGAATTGAATTAAGCGCATAAATCAAAGCTTATGTTTAACATTAATTAAAGAGGACGTAATCATGGAGAAAATATGAGAATAAGAGAAAGAACACAACATAATAGTGAAGTTCATCCAAAGAATGGACTATGTCTCTGGGCCCGCTTCGAAGCAGAGAGGATTTATATTATCTCAACAATTAAAATTGGCATAAATACATCATTATACCTCAATTCTGAAAATTTCCTTCATATCTGGTTCTTTGACGCAAAATATGACTACACCAGTGAATTCGTCGCGAGGAGTAGTGCAAAATCAGTTGTCAAATCGTCTCAATCTGACATGGTTAACTATCGGCCCCTATTGGGCTCTTTGCCTTGAAAAATGTGCCTTAAGACTGCAATTAATGCTCCTATACCTGCATCAAACTTCATTCTCTGTACAAACTAATGGCGTGGATCCCCTAGCTCTAACAAAGGATTGGGTTAAGTAAGAATTCATGTACAAAAATTACAATGTGGGTTGTTAGTCTGGTTGGTTCGTCATGGATTAAATTTAGTGTTAGGTTGGGGAGGTCCCGTGGTCATGCTCGCGGGCCTCCCCTTTTTGGCACCCGTTATAACAAAGGATAAAGTTCCAATGGTTAATATAACCATTGGTTATATACAATCACCATAACATTTCGTGTGTAGTACTAACTATCGCCATAATTAACCTTTACCTCCGCCAAGTTTAGACCTTTCACCAAGTGGATGTGACCCATGCAAGGATCACCATAATAAATGTTGTTTCAAGTTGTTGTAATGGGGAATATCCTGTCGGATTTTGCGGTACATCTCGGGTATGCCAGAATATGGGTCGACGACCATTTTTATATTTTTTTTTGTTTTTTCGTTGCTAATCCCTCATTGGGCATTTGCGGGGTCCAACGTGGCACCTTGTGATTGAGCCACATGGTGCCCTTTTATTGGATGAACTTACCCAGTCACTTGTTGACTCATATTTCGTGCGTCATGCTATTGAGAGGCCATATGGTGACCTCTGTGTGGTGCCATGTGGCATCACCTGGGATGCCACATGGCGTCACTTGGGGGTGCCACATGTCACTCACCAATAGGCTCGAGTGGCCACCAAAAATTCCAAATCAACCTGCCATGTGTCACCTCCTAGGTGATGCCACGTTGACATGATGACATCATCATGATGTCATGCTGACGTTATCTCCGCACACTTAGCTGCTGACGTAATAAACACAGATGTTGAGTCACCCTATTGACTTTGACTGGGTTGACCAAAACTTTGATCACCCATAACTTCTTTGTTCGGACTCCGTTTGAGGTGTCGTTTGAACCATTGGAAATCTTGCGACGAGAAATTTGACTTGGAACTATTTTTACTGAGATTTGAGGACTTTGAATATCTTCCCTTTTAGATCCTTCTAGATCACTATCATGCATTTAACAATACTTCTAAAACCCAGAAGGAAACTAAGCAACAATTCATAATATCTTATAGAAATATTGATTTAGAGTTTCCATACACAACAATTAAATATATAAACAAGAAATAAACATAGATATTATCACTTATCTTTAAGAACAATGATGCAATCGACCGTAAGGGATAGAGGTTCCTCCCAACCATACATCTATTGCTCCAGATCTCAGCAATAGATCACCCCCAAGCTGGGGCTATGTATCCACAAAAGAGGGTGTCCCTCACAGTCCAACACTTCCGACGTCGGCTAGTTCTACCTATAACTATCCCAATCTACCAAGCTCTCTTTCCCACAACTTGCACAACCCAAGGAAGGGGATCACCCTTCATTGCTCACAATCCCTTAGGCCTTCCATCTTCCCTTCAGGGATCCAATGCACTTGGTCAGACAATAGTATCTCTACTGGGGACTCTAGGGATGTCGCCTGCTAGGAAACTACCGACACACAACCTTCCATCCTCATGGAAATCTCTCTCTCTCTCTCTCTCTCTCTCTCTCTCTCTCTCTCTCTCTCTCTTTCAGAGTTCACTTTGCAGACCTGACAACCTACCTCTTCATCTCCAACAATTCTCTCTCTTGCATTTCTCTAGTTTTTTGTCTCTGCTCGAATGTGTAAGCTCACACTGCTTCTAGAACTCACATTCTTATCCAGACTGCTCCTTGCTTGACTAAATGAATGCTACATTTTTCCATATGAATTTCCTTATTCCTCATGAATTTCTTGACTCCCAATCCTCCCAGGGAAGATTGTACTCAGCTCCATGCTCAAAATAAATTCTTGAAGAGTCTTCTCACACCCACCATGTTGGGTTGTAACATCCCCACTATAATCCCCAATTTAATTAATGCTAATGTAGATATAATGTGTGGCTACAACCAAAACGATATAATATGCCAATTGTATTTCTATGTTTTAAAAATAAAATATGATGCTAGTTGCTAAGGGGGACATGGACAAGAGATGGGGGCTCAATTAATCCACAAGAGAGGGGAGTTTTTAGGATAATGGCCAAGAGGGGGTCGAAGGGGGAATTACCCATGAATATTAATCCAACCCATTTTCCCTAAATTTTCTATTTGTATATGAACCCTCCAATTTCTAATTGAGTGTTCTGAAAGCCGATCATTGAATCCATATAAGAGGGTGGGTGTGAGTGGTAACATCCCAAAGTTATTGGGCACATGGGGGTTGAGTACAATGATCCTGGGTAGAGCGTGAGTCAAGAAAGGAAAGCCAAAGAGAAGAAATTCGTATGGGTGGAGACAACATTTTTTACACATGGAGTTTTTGTGCATGAGGAGCAAGTAGAGATCAAGAAAGAGAGCTTGGAGTTGGTGCATCCATGGAGGGTGAATTATAGAGAAATATGGAGTGTATTGGAGCATATTTGGAGCTGGAAACTGAAGATCCAGGTTGTTAGGCTTGAAGAGTGAACTCCTATGTGAGTTGCACTAAAACATCAAGTGTTTGTTGTTGGTTAGATGGTATTTTTTCTAGCAGCAAGTTCCCTTGAATTCCCAGTTGAGAGATTCCTAGCTACTTGTGCCAGAGAGGCCCTGATGAAAAAATGGACACCCGAGGGACTAAGATCAATGAAGGGGTACATTCCTTGGGTTGGGAAGGTCAAGAAGAAGAGAGCTAGTGGAAAAATGAGATAGTTGTAGGAAGATATCAGTGGATGGTGAGTTTTATGAGCCGTGAGTGGACTGTGAGAGACCACCCTCTTTTGTGGATTACTAGCCTCAGCTCAGGGGTGACTGGCTATTGATATTTGGAACAATCAGTCTATGGTTGGGTGGAACGTCTATCCCAAGCATCTGGTTGCACAACCATTGTTAAAAGATAAGTGTTTATCTATTTTTTTGTCTTGTATTTATGAGTCAAATTGTTGTGCGTGAACTATGTGTATTTGAGAATGATTTATATGCTACTGTAATGAAGTTTATTAGTTGCATTCATGTCTATTTTAGTATGTTGTATATGCATCAATTTAATGGAAGGGAATAGTAGTTAAATATGTTTTTAATTTGTAGCTAAAAGCTATAGGAAATCAGTTAGCTAGAAATGAATTAAATTAGTTAACATAAATTTTGTTTTTATGAGTATTCCACACTGTAATGTCCCTCGGTTGGGCTGGGGGATGTTACATTATGGTATCATAGCATCTGGTTCAAACACCGATCTTGGATGGGCTCAAAACAGAGCGAATTGGTGAAATTCATTGTTGTTGATTCTGTCTATGATAGATTTGGGGGAAAATGGAGAATTAAGAGAGAAATCCCCAAATCCGTGGGCAAAATCCAAGTTTGAATGAATCTGGATTGTTTAAGAAGGTTAATGGAGTAGAGCAGTGAAGTTGAAGATTGAAATTAGACCTGGAATGGTCAAAATTCAAGTTTTAATGGTCATCTATAGAGTTACAAGAAGTTTGGTGAATCGATGATCATGATCTCTTTTAATCTCGAGATTGACGAACAATATTCGCTATGACAAGTTTAAAATCCATAAGGTATCGATCATTTGGAAGGTTGAGCGAATCAACGACCAATATTTGTTTTCGACCATTTGTTTTATGGCCCAAATTCACTTGGGTTTTTGTTGAAATTTTCTAAGTGTGAGGTTCGACCACAGAATATGGTCGATGGTCAGATCGACGAGTTTGGCGAAGTGTTGGAAATTCACCAAGAGAAAATGTCGATGGCTGACGGTCAATGGATGGACGTCAACAAAGTTGAGAAAAGTTGATACAATCAATGACCATAATCATTTTTGAGTGGTAGATCGAAGGTCTAGATCAATCAGAGTTTTGGTCTAAATTTTTCTCAGTAATGAATCTCATCAGCAGAGTTTGTTGATGGCCGATGGTTGAATTGGCGAGTTAGGCAAAGAGTTTGTTCGTCTATAATACATCTTTGCTATTGATGGTCGATGGTTGGGGGTTGGTCGAATCCACTAAAGTGTTTTCAATCTCCGATGGCTGATGGGCCGATGGTCGTGCGTCGACCAATTTGGCGAAGTGTTTTAAATAAAGCAAGAGAAATCTCCATTGACTGATGCATCGATGGTTTGACATTGACCGATTTGGTGAGGTGTTCTGGTCGTCCAAGAGAAGTTTTCAATCTTCGATGAAGAAAAAGTGGATGATGACATCATCATCCATGTAGCATGCCACATGAGTATCCATGTGCCATGCTACGTCAATAGTTTCCACATCAACCAAGAATCGGTCGATGGTCGGGCGTTGACAAAATTTGAGAGGTTGTCTTCAATCAATCATGACCACCAATAGTCGACGATGGATGGTTGAGTCGACTGATTTGACATTTTATTGCAAGTTGATTTTCGAGGAAGTGGGTCGATGGTCAATGGTCGTGTCGACAGATCGGGAAAAGTGTCGAGCATGTCCAAAGGAAAGTGTTGATTGTCGATGGCCAATAGAGTCATATCAATGATTTCTATTTATCTTGATTTGAGATCAATGGTTCATATTTAAAGGGTTGTTACAGTAGTAAAACAATCGGTTTTATGTGAATTTTTTGGGTTTTTTAAGGTCATTAACTTGTGGGACATTTTTGAGGGCCTAAACAACATTTTTAGCCAATCAAAATACACAAGATCAAAGTGTACCAAGGTATGCTTTGTCTCTATAGCTCAAATAAAATAACTCAGAGAGAGTTATCCAATGAGCTAAACGTTTCACAAAATGGAGCTCATATGAGAAAGTTACAACTAAAATAATGAGGGTAAAATTTTGGCACCAGTTTTACTTCCAGAGGGCATAACACCATGCTTAGAAGTCTGTTTGGCACATAAGAGCAGTCGATGGAAATATTATGACCCATAGAAGCTAGCAGTGGAGTCATATTTTGGTTATGGATACCTGAAAATGTGTTGGAAGAGAAATAAGACACCTGTAGAATATAAGAGTAATTTGGGTAAAATAGCCTAAACGTCTCCAAACCATAACTTTCAACTCGAGGCTCAAATTTGAGAAAACGAATAGTCGTTGGAAAGGTATTGAGGAGTAGAAGACACATTTCCACCTAGAATTTTTTAATTGAGAAATAAAATATTCTATAAATTAATAAATATATTTATGTAGTAGTAAAAGAGTGGAATTGCAACATGTAAATATTGTAACTTTTCACTTAGAATTCAGTTTGAGGCATGGTTACAGCCATTGGAAAAATGTTTTAGTGAGGAATGCATCTAAGGAATCAAAATTTTGATTTGATGTGATGTGTACTCCATAAATTTATGAAGAAATAAAATGTATTCTAATGTATGGAATGTTTTATGCTATGCATGTGTTGACGATTAAAAACGTCAGCGTAATTTTTCCCGCAAAATGTTGCTAAGCCTGTTATTATATAAGACTAAATAATGCTAGTAGGTGGGACCCCCTTGAATTTTTGAAGATCAGGTATGGTCATTTTCAATGTTATGATGATGTGCTACAAAGTTTTACATGGTTGATGAGAATATGGTTGTCGTTTATATCAGTTAAGCTTTCAGATGTTGTTCCTTCATGATACTACAACCTGCTATTCATTTATGGTATTTGTTCTTCTCGCACCTGTACAACAAAACTGTTAGTGAAAATTGCATAAAGGCATTTTGAGGAAAAGAAAAATACTATATCTAATGAAAAAGAGACCTAGCTCTGTGATACTATATGCATGAAAATACTTGTTGATAGTGGTTAAGTCCTAGCTAACAAAGAAATGGCTATGAAATATTGTTAAGTTACATTTTTATATGCACATGGTGGAAATTTTGGTGCCGCATTTGGCAAGGTGATAATGCATTGGTTATGCATTGCTTAATGGAATCGGTAGCTGATATACATATTTTATAATGTTGGTGGCTCATGGAAGTGATGGCTTGCGTTTTTTATGGTGATTATGCTATGTTTTGGGTTGATGTTGATCATGCTATTTGGTGATGATTCTATACATAATCGTTTAGATTGTGTAGTGGTTAACCGATTTATTTGAGTTATATCGGAAATGCAAACATGGGTGGCGCATTTGGCAAGGTGATTTCAAATGGTTGAATTATTATGTGGACTTGGATTATGCTATGGTTTAAATGTGTTGATACTATCGATGCATTGGTTGATTAATGGTGTTAATGGAAGGCTTGTTGGCATGTACTGTGGAGTAAATGAGATGAGGGTGGAGGCGATGTACATTTACTGCACGTCACCTTTACCCTTCCCGTTGGCTGCCACCCTAGTCGGACTATTGTTTGATCTTGTTGTTGTGTTCACACTCTAGATTTTTAGCAGGGTGAAACCGCTCAACCACCCCTCGTCTTAAGGATTCGATTAACAAGTATGTCTCTTTTGGCCATTCTTGAGATCACTCTGGTTATGAAATGATTTTGGCTCAGTTGTGTGGGTTTGTGTTTGTCCTGAGTGCTGCAACTGTGTGGAATTTTGGATTTTCATGGAAAATAGATGGTTCGACTTATATCAGTTAAATTCGTTGGATTGTTAGTCTTCTTGGGTGATAGTTCTTTATTACCATTGCATGTTGGTTGAAGGGTTTTTGGATGGATGATTGTCTTCATGGTTATTGGGTTTAATTAAGAGCCATGTTTTCTTGTTTCGACCTTGTCAAGGGACTGTCTCCCGTCCACAAGAACCACATCCCCTTGTGCATACACCTTTTGCCTCGAAGTCTCACTGAAGTTAGTTTCGTTCCTCATGTGAAGGCTACTATGCAAACCCTTAACCCTCTAGGTTGGGGTTGCATAGGGAAACTGTCGAGCCTGTCAAGTTGTTTCCAGTTATTGTGGTCTATTACCTTGAATACGGGCTCACCTGTGGGTCGTATAGCCATCATGTTGGTATGGCTTCCCGTCACTGCCTATGTGATATTAGCATAAACCTTACAATGCTATTTGCTTTTTAAAGTCACAGTCACCCACCTTATGCTAAGTAACTCATCGATTTTAATGGAAGGGCCTCTATCCTATGTCGTTTGGATGCCTGGTTATGCATAGCTACCATGGCTTGTTCGGTTGGTTGTTTCTCTACCACATTGGCATTTTTTAGTTGATATGCAATCACTAATATTCACACTTTTGATGTTTCAGTTGATGGCTAGCATTGGTTACGAATATTGGGGTTGCTCACGCAGGTCGTGTTCTGTATAGGGTGTTTTGAAAAGTAAATAATTGGACTGGGTATATCTATTGCATCTTTTGTTGTTGGTTTAATAAACCCGCGTCCGCACAGCTTGGTCAATCACGATTGGCTAAATCAATAACTCGGCATGGTTTATTGAGTTATATCGTGGTCGTATGTTGTTGTGTGATTAGTGGAATTGTTGCACCATGATTTTTTCTCAGTTGCACACTGTGCGTAGTATGGGTGACTTGTTTTCATGCTCAGTGATATCCACTAAGTTTTAAGCATTTTATTGATTGCAAATTGACCACTGTTGATGACAGGTGTGTTGGTTATTTGGTTCGGTTTTTAAGTCACATCGAGTTGTTTTTTTTTAGAGTGGCATGGTTACAGTGCCTTGGAAATTTACTCCTGCATAGCCTGTGTCTAAATAATGGTTGTTTGGTTGTATAGTCAATTATCATTTCAGTCGTGGCATGTGAGGTTTTGATTATCTTGATTATTTTTACTACCTATATATATGGGAATGAATATCATTACAGACTTTGATTGGCTCTATTGCAGAAATAGTGACTTCATTATTATTTTGGAAATATGACTTTTAAATATAGATTGGAGAGATGTATGACAGTGGTGGATGTTAATGATTACATATTGGGAATGAGTGATGTTGTTGAATGTTATAACATGCAGAATGTGAGAACAAAGGGGACAAAACCTCTTACAAATTGTGCGAAATAGTTACGTTTAATGATGACACAGTGTTGGATATTTTATTATTGGACAGTGAACTAGTTAAATACACAGGAATTATTACTCAGTCATCTGATTGTTGGTTGATGCATATTTTTCTTACTGCAAAATATGTTATGGATTGCTTGATTAATCTCATGAACAATAAATGTTTTTTTTTCCTCTCATTATCTCATTTTCCGCTAATTACAACCCCCTCACATATCCCATATTCATTTTATTCACTCGATGTTCTGATATTGATCACAACTAAGAGAATTTATGTGTTAAGACTGGGAAAAAGTGGCAGATTTATGTGTGGGTCGCAATGAAGTTTATTGGTTTGCTTACAGTTGATTGTTGTTATCATTGAGCAGTGACCATATCTTTCCCTTTTTATTATATCATTTTTTTTGCTAATTACAAACCCCTCATGTATCCCTGAACATTTTTTCCACCCCCCTGCTCATTGATTAACATTAGAACAATTTATATGGATTGGATTGCATGAGCCTGATATATTCTGAGGCAAAATCTATTTTATATTTTTAAGGAGTTGTCATGCATGGTTATTTAAAAGACTATTTTCTAATTGTTAACATATGCAGGATGTGTTTTTTAGTTAGGGAAGCCATGGCCGAGGAAACAGAGGTAGACGTAACTTGAACCGAGTCCCAAGGAGGCCTAGGTTTTCAATACATTTTGATGTTGATTTTGAAGAGCTTGGCCAATTGTTCCCTGTTGGGTACTTTAATTGGATTGGACAGGGAATAGTCCAACCGAGTCCTGAAAGGCCTCCCTTCCCAACCCCTTAAGCCCCCGATATACCTGTGCATCCTCATGTCTCTTTATGGCCCGAAGTCCCAAAAAACGATGGGTGGGAGGAGATTGTTCACCCGACAGTCTCCCAACACCGTGGCTAGCCAAACTTAACCTTGCTTTCTCCCCCACCTTTGAACCCCATTGCCCAAGCTTCCCCTAACCACTCACCAGTGCAATCTTCCCATGCCAGTAAGATATTGAAGATTGAATCCCACCATGCATCTGATAAAGGAAAAAGTTGTTGTTGCCCCTTCCTCACCCTCTGATGACTCTGACAAATCGGTGTCTTCACGAATGCATTTGAGGGATAATTGTTCCCACGTGATCAATGAGATAAAGCCTAAAGGCTCTACCCAGCTCAAGGCAATTTCATGGAAATCAGGAGGTGGCAGAAGCAACCAAGGAAGGGTTGCTTCACAGACTGGAAAATATGGTTTTTAAATTTTATGTTATTTATTTTTTTATGATAGTGGACTCCATGGATTTTGGACAACATGTTTTATTTTGGATATATGAGTATTAGTTTGAAATATTTTCAAGTTTATGAGCTAAAATTGTCAAAGGAAACTATGTTTTGAAATGAGGCACAAGGGGTGTGTTTTCTTAACAAATGGATTATGTTATGATATGATGATTGTTATCACTAAAGGAGTCACAAGGGGGTCCCACCTATTAGTTGTTATTTAATTATGCCCCTATTATGATTATTNTAATAATTTAGTTCAACTACTCTAACCAATTCTAAATTGTTAAAAGCTGAACTAAGGGGAGGAACAAGAGGAGGATAGAAGCACAAAACATGCTAAGTTTTTCTCTTTGAGTTTATGTTGAGATAGTTCAGTTTTCATTCATTCATATATTCATCACAACCTAATTCTCTTTTGTGATAACAGGGTCTTATTGTAGACAACAATATCCAGGGCTGAATCAAATCATTCAGACACTTGTTCTTCAGAGGTGTTGATCTATCTTTGATAGTCCGTGTATACTTGTTTGTTTATGAATTAATTTTTATGACTGATAAAGGCTATTATGCAAAGTTGAGTGGGAAAAAATCTGTGGCAAGATGATCCAACTTTTAGAGTTCAGTTTTGGTTTTCTGTTAGAGGTTCTTTTGTATGTTCCATCAGGGATTTCTAAGTTTGACTTTGGTCCAAGATTTCTGTGTGAAGTTTTGTAAAGACAATGACTCTTTGGTGAATTGGAATGAAATAAAGGATTGCTTTATGACTCATATATCTTGAATATCATCTTGGTGTCTCTACTTCTGTCCTTACATTTATTTCAGCAATTGATATGTTTAGAAAAATACATAAAAATTGAATTTCTAGCAAGCTTTTGTTGATAAAATACTAGCCTAAGCACTTGTAATTAATACTTGTGAGTTAGGATATATATTTTTGTTGGCTATAAACAAAGGGTGATATTCCCGTCTACTTTAGTTTAGCCAAGTAAAGTCTAAAAATGCTTGAGTAAGATCAATTCATATCTTTTCCTCAACATTTATTTGGCGACCATACTGGGGAGATCTTCGATATCTCTCTGGTTAAATTTTATACTCTATTTTGATCGATACATATTTCTTTTTCTGTTTTTGATTCTTTGACTATTTTTCTATTCATGACTGTTCTTGTTGCAAGACAGCCCAATCTTGAGTCCGGTCTCCAAGACTAGACCAACATTGCTTTGAACTTGTTTCACACTATTTTAGACACTGCTAGGACCCATGTCGAGCTTAACCGTTCTTGGGCAGCAATTGAAAGAGATATTAGTGTTCAAGAACAATTGGAAGCTAGACGTAGGCAGTCTAGAAATCAACAATAACCGTTTTTCTTCAGTTTTGGCCTTCTTTCATGTCCTCAGATTCTTGTGCTTCTAAAAGAAGAAGAGACTTGTCACCTTAAATCAATCCTATTGCTAAAATATGAAGAATAAACATTGTGTTATCTGCCCAACAAAGTGCTCTAAGGAGAACTTTATCCGATTCGTCAAGTTCGTCTTTCTTTTCCTCGTCTATTATCCACAAGATGGCATCTAGTGGTGGCTCTGGTGGTACTGGAAGTGCTCCATATTCCCAATCTTCATCATCATCAGTGATTGGTAGCTTGTACAACCACCATATCCATGTCCAATCTACTACAAACCCCACCAAAGTCATTAAAAAGTATGGCCTTTTTCAATTCGAAGAATATGCCACGACCACACCATGGCATGTGTCCTCTCCTCTTAACCTAGCACTTGCTACTCGCCTGCTTCCGAAGTTTAAAGAGCATTTTCCTAAGTTTTCCAGGAAATAACATTGTCAGTACTAATGAACACCTAGTGGAATTTTCGAATGCTTGTCATAATATAGGGGATAATGACAATGACACTTGCATGTGCTTGCTTTTCAATTCCTTGGAAGGAAAGGCTGCGACCGATTTCTTTGACCTTTCTCCTAAGATCTTGTCTACTTGGGAGGAGTTGATTTATTGGTTCTGATCCACTTACGGGCAATCCAAAAGCCCTGCTGAGAAGTTAAGGGAGTACAACAACATCACTTACAAAGATGGTGAGACCATCAGGTCCTTCAACTTGTGTTTCACCAAGTTGTATAATCAAATTCCCTATCTCATTTTCCCTCAGAACCAAACCACTTTCATGCATTACTACAATGAATTGCCTTCTCTTTACCATCATAGGCTTGAGGAAAAAGCTATTGACAATCTCGGTTCTGCCCTGCACACTTGTTCATAGTATTAGGAACAACTTGAATGAACTGGTCTACCCCAGGGAGAATTATTTAGACAGACGGATATGTCTACTCTCTTACAGTTGGTACAAGATATGAACAAGCGTATGATAACTTTTGAGCGGAAAGGTATTGTCAACCCTCTCACCCCTAGAGCTTCATCCTCTTCTACCCCTCCTTTTAGAAGTCTGGTTGAAAATAATTTTTAGCACAAAGTTATCCTACCTAGGAGTTGGTGTAAATTTTGCAAGGAACACCATGAAGAAACCACATGTGAGATAAGGAAGAGTGCCAAAGACAAGATCTTTGGTAAAGACCAGAAGCTACTATCGTTGTCCTAGATTTTGTCGAGCCATAAGATGTCATGGTCATCAATACTAGGAACAAATCCGATGTCCCAAAAAGAAAATTTGACCCTCCTCGCAGTTCTTCTAACCCGAGTTCATCTTCAACCGCTGCTATGCCCCAGGTTCCCAAAGTTCCTGAGAGTCAAGGGATCACTCCTCCTCCCCCCTCTTCAAAAAATAAAATCTTGAATCAATTGGCCAAAATCATGGCAGATGCAACCCTCCTAGACATGGTTGTCGCCCTTGAACAACAAATGCATTTGAAACAATTCATGGAAGGAAAAGCTTCCATTGTAGCCAATATTTCCAAAGAGGTAAGTGAAGAGGATTCTTTTGTAAATAAAGTAGGTGTACATAACTTCAGATACCCTATAAAAATCCCCCTTTTTATATTTCTGTGAAGATCATGGATAAAATCGCCCACTGTTGCCTCATTGATGGTGGTTGAGGCCCAAGTGTCATGTTGAAGATTATTATGGAAGAGATAGGCTTATCTTGTACAAACGAAAATTCCAGAAGCATGCTTTCCTACAATAGTATGAAACAAATGACCATAGGCGAGATTAAGGATGTAACTTTGGTTTTATGCGCTCATCCTGAGATAAAGACAACCCTCAACATTAAGGTGATTGATATGCCTATGAGCAATTATTCAATTATCTTGGGAAGAGATTGGCAATCCCTAATGGGTGGATACCTCTCGCTCGATGGGACACATTTATCTGTTCCTCAGAATGGTAAGAATATCATAGTTCTTAGAGAGGGAAGGATTTCACCCTACATAGAGAATGTTCTGCAATCCAACGTAAACTATGTCAAAGAAGACTAGGGAGTATATTCCATCTTTGCTGAAGAGGATAATATTCCTTTGGAAAGAACTGATTTAGATAAGAATTTATGGCATATGTATTTTGATGGTTCATTCTCTAGTGAAGGAAATGGGTCTAGCATTACCTTGGTTTCTCTTGGAGGGAAAATTCATAATTTGTCCTACATGTTAGAGTTTGTTTGTTCGAATAATGTTGTTGATTTCAAAGATTTATTATTAGGCATTGAGAATGCCCTTAATCTTGGTTGTGGTCACCTTTTAGTTTTTGGAAGTTCTGAGCTTGTTGTGAACGTGATACGCAAAATATGCTCTCCTGGAAATGAGATGATAGAAGAATACTCCCAAACTATTTGGGCACTTGTCTCAAACCTTCTATCTTTCAACATCACTCATGTGAAGAAGGAATTGAATTCCATGGCTAATCGGTTAGTTGTCTTTGCAACCTTCCCTAATCAACAACTTTCGCCTCACAGGTCGGATTGTGCTTTTCAACTGCTATACCATCCATATATTCTTGGCCATGTAGGATCTTGGGAGGCCCTCCCTGATGATGAGAGCATTTGCACGATCATCCGATATGAACCTTTTAAGCCCAAGGAAATTATATCCATGAAAAATAATAAGATTCCTGAGGGCTTGATTCCTCTTGAGAGTTCATTTTCATTGAGTGTTGGAGGCAATAAATAAAAGGAAGAGGAGCCACAACTAAAGGTGGTTGAAGCCATCTCCATGAACATTAGGACACCTAGATCTTCATCGAACGTTAAAATAAATATCCAGGGTTCTGATAAAGAAGAAATGAAATCTATTGAATTACTTAGTGGATTTCAAAAGGTTTTTGCTTGGTTTAATGCGGGTCTTTGTGGTTTTGATCCAGGTCTTGTTCAACATATTATGAAAACAACCAGGTAAAAACAAAGACTTGTGAACTCTACACTTGAAGCAACCTTTCGAAGGGAGTTGAGGAATTCCTTAAGAACTGAAATGTTTTCTTTTGTCCCACCTGAAGGGGTTTCCAATTGGGAACTTGCTTCGAAGACCCCTGATAATTTTAGAACCTGCATTAGTCTTCGAACTTTCAGGAAAGCAATTATAAGAAATCCTTTCCCTCCTCTCCATATGGAAATGTTTCAGCAACAGATCGTAGAGTTATACTTGAAGCCCTTACTTGACAGTTTCTTTGTTTACAATAAAATCAAGGTAGAAGGGGCAATTTATCACAAAACCACTTTCATTACTAATTGTGATACTATGTCTTACAATTGCCTACCCTCAGGCTTATTTGATACAAGTATCGCCTTAAAAAGACCTATACACGCAACTTTCGATGAATTGGTCAATCTCCATGTTTATCTTGATGATTTAATCATATGCGTAAAAAGGCTGATAGTTACGTCAGAGTGTCAAATGTTGGGTCATTTCCAGATTACTTTTTCCTTTGACACTAACTCGGAAATTTTAAAGGAATTACAGGGACAATGGTTTTCTCACAGCACTAACAGTCCTCGCTTGAAGTATTGCGATGGACTAGCGTGAAAAGTTTTCTTTGTTGATTGGATCTTTTTGTATACTAGTAGCTTAGCTTTGTTTTCAATTTTTGTGCTTCTTTTTCTGCTTTACAAAACTTTGGTTTATGCTTTCTGAGTTGAATTTTTTCTTGCTACATTTTATTTCTGTCTTTTACTACTGCTGTTTTATTTCTGCATTATTACTTCTGTTGCAATTTTTGTCTCTATCATCTTTTAGTATTTGGTCAGGTTATATTGTTGGATCAATTCTGCCACATTGACACCCCTGCAAAGCATTGTTAGTCAATAAAAATCGAGCTTGCACAACTGTTATGATCTCTCTGCTGAAGGGCCCATGAAATTGTTACATATTTCCGCTACTATCTTACGAGGAGTTGGTTGTTTCCCGCTTATGCTTTCCATTTCTCCATCCATCAAGATCTTAAGAGCAAATCTATAAGTTTCCTCTTTCAAGTTAAGAGCTTATTCCAGTCAAATTATTATGCATACAGTGGTAAAACCCCTCATACTTAACACTTTTCATGAGTTATTACCAAATTCCAGGTCATCTTTCCATTAAATCCACTCACTTCCCCCTGTTGCATAATTATTCAAGTCACATCTTATTGAGATTACCATGAGTTCTAAGTTCTAATCTGTTAAAAAAAAAATCCCTTTGGAGTCGCCAGTTTGTTGACGATTGAAAACGTCAACATATTTTTTCCTACAAAGTGTTGCTAATCCTATTATTATATAAGACTAAATAATGCTAGTAGGTGGGACCCCTTGAACTTTTGAAGATCAAGTCTGTTCATTTTCAATGTTATGATGATGTGCTACAAAGTTTTACATGGTTGATGAGAATATGGTTGTCATTGATAGCAGTTAAGCTTTGAGATGTTGTTCCTTCATGATACTACAACCTGATATTCATTTATGGTATTTGTTATTCTCGCACCTATACAACTAAAATGTTAGTGAAAATTGCAGAAAGGCATTTTGAGGAAAAGCAAAATACTATATCTAATGCAAAAGAGACCTAGATCTGCGATAATATATGCATGCAAATACTTGTTGATAGTGGATAAGTCCTAGCTAACAAAGAAATGCATATGAAATATTGTTAAGTTACATTTTTATCTGCACATGGTGGAAATTTTGGTGGCGCATTTGGCAAGGTGATAATGCATTGGTTATACATTGCTTAATGGAATTGGTAGCTGATATACATATGTTATAATGTTGGTGGCTCATGGAAGTGATGGCTTGCGTTTTTTAAGGTGATTATGCTATGTTTTGGGTTGATGTTGATCATGCTATTTGGTGATGATTATATACATGATCGTTTAGATTGTGTAGTGGTCAAGCGATTTATTTGAGTTATATCGGAAATGCAAACATGGGTGGCGCATTTGGCAAGGTGATTGAAAATGGTTGAATTATTATGTGGACTTGGATTATGCTATGGTTTAAATGTGTTGATACTATCGATGCATTGGTTGATTAATGGTGTTAATGGAAGGCTCGTTTGCATGTACTATGGAGTAAATGAGATGAGGGTGGAGGCGACATGCATTTATTGCACATCACCTTTACCATTCCCGTTGGCCGCCACCCTAGTCAGACTATTGTTTTATCTTGTTGTTGTCTTCACGCTCTAGATTTTTAGTAGGGTGAAACCGCTCGGCCACCCCTCATATTAAGGATTTCGATTAACAAGTATGTCTCTTTTGTCCATTCTTGACTTCAATCTGGTTATGAAATGATTTTGGCTTAGTTGTGTGGGTTTGTGTTTGTCCTGAGTGATGCAATTGTGTGGAATTTTGGATTTGAATGGAAAATAGATGGTTCGACTTATATCAGTTAAATTTGTTGGATTGTTAGTCTTCTTGGGTGATAGTTCTTTATTACCACTGCATGTTGGTTGAAGGGTTTTTGGATGGATGATTGTCTTCACGGTTATTGGGTTTAATTAAGAGCCATGTTTTCTTGTTTCGACCTTGTCAAGGGACAGTCTCCTGTCCACAAGAACCACATCCCCTTGTGCGTACACCTTCTTCCTCGAAGTCTCACTGAAGTTAGTTTCATTCCTCATGTGAAGGCTACTGTGCAAACCCTTAACCCTCCAGGTTGGGGTTACATAGGGTAATTGTCGAGCCTGTCAAGTTGTTTCCAGTTATTGTGGTCTATTACCTTGAATACGGGCTCACTCGTGGGTCGTATAGCCATCATGTTGGTATGGTTTCCCATCACTGCCTCTGTGATATTAGCATAAACCTTACATTGTTATTTTCTTTTTAAAGTCACATTCACCCGCCTTATGCTAAGTAACTCATCGATTTTAATGGAAGGGCCTCTATCCTATGTCGATTGGATGCCTGGTTATGCATAGCTACCATGGCTTGTTCGATTGGTTGTTTCTCTACCACAGTGGAATTTTTTAGTTGATATACAATCACTAATATTCACACTTTTGATGTTTCGGTTGATGGCTAGCATTGATTACGAATATTGGGGTTTCTCACCCAGGTCGTGTTCTGTATAGGGTGTTTTGCAAAGTAAATTATTGGACTGGGTATATCTATTGCATCTTCTATTGTTGCTTGAATAAACCTGAGTGCCCAGAGCTTGGTCAATCACGATTGGCTAAATCAATAGCTCGACATTGTTTATTGAGTTATATCGTGGTCATATGTTGTTGTGTGATTAGTGGTATTGTTGCACCGTGAATTTTTCTCAGTTGCACACTGTGCGTAGTATGGGTGACTTGTTTTCATGCTCAATGATATCCACTAAGTTTTAAGCGCGTTATTGATTGCAAATTGACCACTGTTGATGACAGGTGTGTTGGTTATTTGGTTCGGTTTTTTAGTCACATTGAGTTGTTTTATTTTACAGTGGCATGGTTACATTGCCTTGGAAATTTACTATTGCATAGCCTGTGTCTAAATATTGGTTGATTTGTTGTATAGTCAATTATCATTTCAGTCATGGCATGTGAGGTTTTGATTATCTTGATTATTTTTACTACATATATATATGGGAACGGATATCATTACAGACTTTGATTGGCTCTATCGCAGGAATAGTGACTTCATTATTATTTTGGAAATATGACTTTTAAATATAGATTGGAGAGATGTATGATAGTGGTGGATGTTAATGATTACAGATTGGGAATGAGTGATGTTGTTGATTGTTATAACATGCAGAATGTGGGAACAAAGGGGATAGAAGCTCTTACAAATTAAACTAGTTACCTTTAATGATGGCGCTGTGTTGGATATTTTATTATTGGACAGTGAACTAGTTAAATACACAGGAATTATTACTCAGTCATCTAATTGTTGGTTGATGCATATTTTTCTTACTGCAAAATATGTTATGGATTGCTTGATTAATCTCATGAACAGTAAATGTTTTTTTTCTCTCTCATTATCTCATTTTCCGCTAATTACAACCCCCTCACATATCCCATATTCATTTTATTCACCCCCTATTCTGATATTGATCACAACTAAGAGAATTTTTGTGTTAAGATTGGGAAAAAGTGGCAGATTTATCTGTGGGCCGCAATGAATTTTATTGGTTTGCTTACAATTGATTGTTGTTATCATTGAGCAGTGACCATATCTTTCCCTTTTCATTATATCATTTTTTCACTAATTACAAACCCCTCATGTATCCCTGAACATTTTTTCCACCCCCCTGCTCATTGATTAACATTAGAACAATTCGTATGGATTGGATTGCATGAGCCTGATACATTCTGAGGCAAAATCTATTTTATATTTTTAAGGAGTTGTCATGCATGGTTATTTAAAAGACTATTTTCTAATTGTTAACATATGCAGGATGAGTTTTTTTAGTCGAGGAAGCCATGGCTGAGGAAACAGAGGTATATGTAACTGGAACCGAGTCCCAATGAGGCCTAGGTTCTCAATACATTTTGATGTTGATTTTGAAGAGCTTGGCCAATTGTTCCATGCTGGGTACTTTAATTGGATTGGATAGGGAATAGTCCAACTGAGGCCTGAAAGGCCTCCCTTCCAAGCCCCTCAAGCCCCCGGTATACCTGTGCATCCTCATGTCTCTTTACGATGGGTGGGAGGAGAATGTTCACCCGACAGTCTCCCAACATCATGGCTGGCCAAACTTAACCTTGCTTGCTCCCTCACCTTTGAACCCCATTGCCCAAGCTGCCCCTAACCACTCACCAGTGCAATCCTCCCATGCCAGCAAGAGATTGAAGACTGAAGCCCACCATGCATCTGATAAAGGAAAAGTTACCACTGCGTGATAGTCTTCCTGGGTGATAGTTCTTATTACCACTACGTATTGGTTGAAGGATTTTTGGCTGGATGATTGTCTTCACGGCTATTGGGTTTAATTAAGAGCCATGTTATCATGTTTCGTCCTTGTCAAGAGAATGCCTCCCGTCCACAAGCACCACAACCCCTTGTGCGTACACCTTCGTCCTCAAAGTCTCACTAAAGTTAGTTTCGTTCCTCCTATGAAGGCTACTGTGAAAACCCTTAACCCTCCAGGCTGGGGTTGCATAGGGAAATTGTCGATCTTGTCAAGTTGTTTCCAGTTATTGTGGTCTATTACCTTTAATACGGGCTCACTCATGGGTCGTATAGCCATCATGTTGGTATGGCTTCTCGTCACTGCCTCTGTGATATTAGCATAAAACTTACATTTCTATTTGCTTTTTAAGGTCACAGTCACGTGCCTTATTCTAAGTAAGTCAACGATTTTAATGGAAGGGCCTCTACCCTGTGTCGATTGGATGTCTGGTTATGCATGGATACCATGGCTTATTCAGTTGGTTGTTTCTCTACCACAGTGGCATTTGTTAGTTGATATATAGTCACTAATATTCACACTTTTGATCTTTCAGTTGATGGTTGGCATTGGTTACGAATATTGGGGTTGCTCATGCAGGTCGCGTTCTGTATAGAGTGTTTTGCAAAGTAAATTATTAGACTGTGTATATCTATTGCATCTTCTGTTGTTGGTTGAATAAACCTGAGTGCACACAGCTTGGTCAATCACGATTGGCTAAATCAATAGCTCAACACGATTTGTTGAGTTATATCATGGTCGTATGTTGTTGTGTGATTAGTGGAATTGTTGCACCATGAAGTTTTCTCAGTTGCACACCGTGCATAGTATGGGTGACTTGTTTTCATGCTCAGTGATATCCACTAAGTTTTAAGCGCGTTATTGATTGAAAATTGACCATTGTTGATGACATGCGTGTTGGTTATTTGGTTCAAGTTTTAAGTCACATTGAGTTGTTTTGTTTTAGAGTGGCATGGTTACATTGCCTTGGAAATTTACTCCTGCATAGCATGTGTCTAAATAGTGGTTGTTTGGTTGTATTCAATTATCATTTCAGTCGTGGCATGTGAGGTTTTGATTATCTTGATTATTTTTACTACCTATATATATGGGAACATATATCATTTCATACCTTGATTGACTCTATTGCAGAAATATTGACTTCATTAATATTTTGGAATTATGACTTTTAAATATAGATTGGAGAGATGTATGGAAGTGGTGGATGTTAATGATTACATATTGGGAATGAGTGTTGTTGTTGACTGTTATAACATGCAGAATGTGCGAACAAAGGGAACAAAACCTCTTACAAATTTTGTGAAATACTTACCTTTAATGATGGCACTGTGTTGGATATTTTATTATTAGACAGTGAACTAGTTAATACACAAGAATTAATACTCAGTCATTTGATTGTTTGTTGATGCATATTTTTCTTACTGCAAAATATGTTATGGATTGCTTGATTAATCTAATGAACATTAAACATTTTTTTTCCCTCTCATTATCTCATTTTCCGCTAATTACAACCCCCTCACATATCCCATATTCATTTTATTCACCCCCTGTTTTGATATTGATCACAACTAAGAAAATTTATGTGTTAAAATTGGGAAAAAGTGACAGATTTATGTGTGGGTCGGAGTGAAATTTATTGGTTTGCTTACAATTGGTTTTTGTTATCATTGAGCAATGACCATATCTTTCCCTTTTCATTATAACCTTTTTTTTCACTAATTACAAACCCCTCATGTATCCTTGACTATTTTTTCCATTCCCCTGCTCATTGATTAACATTAGAAAAATTTGTATGGATTGTATTGCATGAGCCTGATACATTCTGAGCCAAATCTATTTTGTATTTTTAAGGAGTTGTCATGCATGGTTATTTAAAAGACTATTTGCTAATTGTTAACATATGCATGATGATTTTTTTCAGTCAGGGAAGCCATGGATGATGAAACAAAGGTAGAGGTAACTGGAATCGAGGCCCAAGAAGGCCTAGGTTCTCAATACATTTTGATGTTGATTCTGAAGAGCTTGGACAATTGTTCCATGTTGGGTTCTTTAATTGGATTGGATAGGGAATAGTCTAACTGAGGCCTGAAAGGCCTCCCTTCCAAGCCCCTCAGCCCCCAGTATACATGTGCCTCCTCATGTCTCTTTACAGCCTGAAGTCTCATAAAATGATGGGTGGCAGGAGATTGCTCACCCGACAGTCTCCCAACATCGTGGCTGGCCAAACTTAATCTTGCTTGCTCCCCCACCTTTGAACCACATTCCCCAAGCTTCTCCTAACCACTCACCAGTGCAATCCTCCCATGCCAACAAGAGATTGAAAATTAAATTCCACCATGCATCTGATAAAGGAAAAGTTGTTGTTGCCCCTTCCTCACCCTTCGATGACTCTGACAAATCCGTGTCTTCACGAATGCATTTGAGGGATGATTGTTCCCACGTGATCAGTGAGATAAAGCCTAAAGGCTCTTCCCAGCTCAAGGCAATTTCAGGGAAATCAGGAGGTGACAACAACAACCAAGGAAGGGTTTCTTCACAGAATGGAAAATATGGTTTTTAAATTTTATGTTATTTATTGTTTTATGACAGTGGACTCCATGGATTTTGGACAACATGTTTTATTTTGGATATATAAGTATTAATTTGAAATATTTTCAAGTTTATGAGCTAAAATTGTCAAAGGAAAATATGTTTTGAAGGGAGGCACAAGGGGTGTGTTTGCTTAACAAATGGATTATGTTATGATATGATGATTGTTATCTCTAAAGGAGTCACAAGGGGGTCCCACCTATTAGTTATTATTTAATTATGACCCTATTATGATTATTACTTTCCCCCCCGTCCTTAACTAAAGTTAGTTAAAGCCTTATGTTAGCTTAACTAATAAGTTAGTTCAACTACTCTAACCAATTATAAATTGTTAAAAGCTGAACTAAGGGGAGGAACAAGAGGAGGATAGAAGCACAAAGCATGCTAAGTTTTTCTCTTTGAGTTTATGTTGAGATAGTTCAGTTTTCATTCATTCATATATTCATCACAACCTAATTCTCTTTTGTGATAGCAGGGTCTTATTGTAGACAACAATATTCAGGGTTGAATCAAATCATTCATACACTTGTTCTTCAGAGGTGTTGATATATCTTTGATAGTCTGTGTAGACTTGTCTGTTTATGAATTAATTTTCATGATTGATAAAGGCTATTGTGCAGATTCGAGTGGGTAGAAATCTGTGGCAAGCTGATCCAACTTTTAGAGTTCAGTTTTGGTTTTCTGTCAGAGGACCTTTTGTATGTTCCATCGGGGATTTCTAAGTTTGACTTTGGTCCAAGATTTTTGTGTGAAGTTTTGTAAAGACAATGACTCTTTGGTTAATTGGAATGAAATAAAGAATTTCTTTATGTCTCATATATCTTTAATATCATCTTGGTGTCTCTACTTCTGTCCTTACATTTATTTCAACAATTGATATGTTCAGAAAAATACATAAAAAGTGAATTTCTTGTTGAACACACCGTGCCACTGAGAGGGGGGGGGTGAATCAGTATCATAGACAATTAATCCTTTTTAACTTTATCAACCTTATATCACCAATATGCAGATATCCATTCATTGACAATCATGTACTCTATATTCAGTTAGATTCAGATATTAAGATATACTGACAGAGAAGTTATGTGGATTAAAGGATGTTGATTATGAGCTTTAAGTATTTATCCTCTTTTAACTTTTCTTGTTAATTACTGGAGGGTAGTCAACATGTTGCAGATAAAGTAACCACAGATATTCAACATCAAGCATGCACATAATAAACACAGGGACACATATTTCACGAGGAAACCCATAAAGGGAAAAAAATCTCTTCTTCTTAGGATGTCAAGCAAGCTCCAACTACTTTACATCTCATCATCTTTAAGCACCAACTAAAAGGAGGCTACAACCTCTGAATGCAAGCACCAACTTTTTGAGAGCACCAACTCTCACAGAATCCCATCACCCACTGGGTGGAAGCACCAACTTCCAATCTGTCTCAGCACCAACTGAGTGAAGGCACCAACCTTCAAATTCTGCAAGCACCCACTTGCTGAGAGCACCAACTCTCACA
>ML818060.1:72311-83148 GCA_009831015.1 Picea engelmannii
TCACATAAATGAAACAGTGACACAGTGATTTTTCATGAGGAAACCCAAAAGGGAAAAAACCTCTTCTTCTTATGAATGAAAGGCAAGCTCCAACTCCTCTTTACATTCTTATTTTATCTGAGCTACAACCCAGATGAGGTTGCAACCTCTGTTTCTTCAACACCTATTGAATGGAAGCTACAACTCCTAGATGTACAAGCACCAACTTGTACATGAGACTTTTACAGTCTCCCCTTGCTCCTCCCTACCACCCTCGAATCCTTCTCTGTCACTAAGAACCTGCAAACCAACTCTTTATCTTCTCTGTCAAAGGATTCATCATTCAAGTCCTATCTGTTTATATAATCATATCAAAATCCATTCTTCTCCCCTTGATCTCTGCTATATCTTCATCATTTCTTCTTACTGTCCCTGTATGATTTTATTTCGGTTTTATATTCATTTACATAAATGAATTTTACCTTAGAGATATGGTTGTACCATTAATTCCATATGCACCAACATTCATCTCACCAAATTTCACTTATTTATACCCTGTACATTCAGAGCGTACACTCGAACCCTCAGGCTTTGAATATTCAGTTACAATAACTGAATAACTACCTTACAATGATTATTATTGGTCAAGGCCTCAAGAAGAACAGTAGCCACATGATCAGTTTAAATATTTAACCAACACCATTCGATGATCATACATTTGTTTTGTCTCAGCATAGAATAACCCGAGCGCTTCGGCAAGACACTTGTTCTTAAACCATATGCCCATTGGCTATGACCACGAGCTTAACTAAAATGTGTTTCGCATTTTGGCATTTCGACATTCCTGTGATGAAGTGTCTTGACACTCCAAGTCGCGATCCTCAAAATGGATCTTGATCAACAATACACAAAACTTCATAATCTGATCCCTTCTTTTCTTAATCTAACGACTGACAGGATTTCAACATTTTTCCTTTCGGGTTTTCGAGACTCACAATAGTCCCTTTCGGCATTTCATCTTTTAGCGTTTCGGCATTTCTGTGATGAAATGTTTCGACACTCCAAGTCACGATCCCCAAAATTATCTGACGTGTGTCCCTTTTGGTATTTCGGCATTCGGGACTTCATGATGTTGGAGTTTTTGCTTACCATGCAAAAATCCCGGAATAGAAATTCTCGGAGTGACGTATCATAGTGACATTACTTAGGATGACGTGTCATGTGCTGGTCAATCTCCGATCTTCGAAATTCAAGCTAAGGGTGTTGACTCCTCTTCTAAGGCTCGTTTCACGTGTGACCTCAAGTTATAACCAAAGGCTCACCTCCTGGGTTCTTCGCAATTTCGTGTTTCGGTATGTTAAGAGGCATGTTGATCTCCAAATTAGGAACCACCGTGCCTGTGCAAATTGACCAACAAACTCCCCTTTGGCATTTTAAAGTTTGACATTAATGACAAAAACCAAGTCCTGTGCAAACTGCCCTACTGTGCAAACTGCAAGCCCTGCCAACAAAGGAGAGAAAGACACCTTTATGAGAAAAGCAAAGGAAGACCAGTGTTCCAAAAGGCTTGGAATGACAAGATGAAATGGAAAAAGGATCAAAGGAAAAAAGGTTTTAAGAAACCATTTTTCAAGATTAATTCCCAAGCAAATCAACAAGGACAATCCACCCAAAATGAGCAGAAGACTTCATATTCATTTGGGAAAAGGCCAAGGCAAAAACCTATACAATGTTGGGGATGTGAGGGAAATCATTTAAATAGGGACTACCCTCACAAAGGGGAAATAATGAGGATTTTCCACAACATTCAAGAGGCTGAAATAGTGGAATACATGGGAGGAAGCATGTCAAGGATTTATGCAGCCTTGGAAAACAAGCAAGTTGAATATCAATCCCCCATGATTGAAGTGGAAGGTAAGATTGATAACCAACCCATAGAAATTTTAATTGATTCTGGAGCTAGACATAATTACATAAATGATAACAATGTTGAAATATTTCACTTGCAAAGAATAAAGAATAAGAAATCTTGGTTAGTTCAGTTAGCCACAAGGGGGCTAAGAGAAAGATCAATGAGTTGGTTAAAGATTGTCAAATATACATGAATGGACTCAACACAAAGGTATATTTAAATGTCATACCATTGGGTTCAAATGACTATATAATTGACATGGATTGGTTGGAAAATCACCATGATTTCCTAGAATGTTACAACAAGACAATTACATGTCTTGATGAAGAAGGGAAACAAGGAAAGATTCAAGGCATTTTGAGAGCTGTAGTTGTTAGAGAAATTTAAGCTATGTAGTTGAAGAAGAGTTTCAGAAAGGAATGTCATATTTTTCCATCCCACATGGAAGAGACAACATAAAGTGGCAAGTATTGAAGACCATCCAATATTGAGATATTTTGAAGATGTTTTTAGAGAAATCCTAGAATTTCCACCCAAGAGAGACATCGATTTCTCTATTGATTTGGTGCTAGGAGCTGCCCCAATGTCCAAGACACCATACATAATGGGCACACTAGAATTGAAAGAGTTACATATGTAACTTGAAGAAATTTTAAAGAAGGGGTACATACACCCAAGTGTGTCACCTTGGGGAGCCCCAGTTCTTTTTGTGAAGAATAAATATGGAATCTTAAGGTTGTGTATTGATTTCAAGCAGACTAATAAGGTCACAATAAAGAGCAAGTTTCCTTTGCCAAGAAATGATGACTTGTTTGATCAAATGAAAGGTGCAATAATATTTTTAATTGAGATCGGGCTATCATCAAGTGAGAATTAAGGAAGAAGGCATCAACACGACAACATTCAGGACAAGATATGTGAATTACAAATTCACGATAGTTCCATTTAGACTATCAAATGCCCCAATAGTATTTATGTTCCTGATGAATGGAGTGTTCAAGGAGTACCTAGACAGGTTTGTGATTGTGTTCCTAGATGACATACTTGTCTACTCTAAGTCAGAAGAGGAACATGATCAACATTTAAGAATGGTATTGGAAGTTTTAAGAGAGCACAAATTATATGATAAGCTAATTGAGTGCATCTTTTATCAAAAGAAGATTCACTACCTGGGGCATATAATTTCAGCAAATGCGAAAGAAGTTGATCATGAGAAGATAGAGTCCATTAAAGGATGGCCAACACTAAAGAATGTGATAGAGGTTAGATCATTCATGGGTCTTGCCAGTTATTACCGAAGATTCATAAAAGGATTTTCAAAGATTGCAAGTCCAATCAATTATTTACAAAAGAAGGGAGTGAAGTTTGAATGGACTTCCAAGTTGTTAGGACCATGATTTTTGTAGCTAGAGTTAGAGGTTTTTCCAAAAAAAATTCAAATTCATGCCATGATCTTGGAAAAAATCAAGACTTTTCTAGATGAGTCATAGTTAGTGTGTCAAAGTTTATGAGGTCAGTGACCAAATAAAGAATGGCTTGAAATGTGAAATAAGGGGTTTAGCCATAAGTTAGTTAAAAGGGTGTATTGTCTTTTTCATAAAACACTACCATAAAGGCAAGAAATTCAAGAGTGTAAGGTTTGTCATGTTTAAGTTGTAAATGTCTACGTTCCTAAGTCTCAAGTCATGTTGAAAAGTGGGAAATTATGTACCATGGTTGAATCAAGTGGTTAGGATGAATGTCATGTCAAAAGATATTATGGTTCATCATTACCTAATCATGAGGTTAGAAAAGGGAACAATCATGACACTCCATATCATTTGTACCATTTCAAACTTCAAAGGTGTAACCACTACGCAAGTTTGTTGCGCAAATCTTTAACTTGCCTTAAAACATATTTTCGCTATGGATATTCCGTCCCTTTTCATAATTTTGTTCCTTATCCATTCGAGCATAAATCTTGGCCACCTTTCATTTTTCTCCGTCACCTTCAAGACTTGTGCATCGTCCATAGCCTTTCCAATAAGATTTGAATCCCTCTGCTACATAAATACTGTGTGTTGTCGGTCGCTATGTAAATATTCTACTTTGTTTTTGTTGTGTATCCTCCATTGCTTTCTATCATTGTTTAAGATATTTTCTTGGAGCCCATTGAAAACTAACTTCTAGAACGAGTTTGTTTTTCACATAGTCAACCTTCTTTCTTTTGAGCTAAATTCTTATTACCTACTCCTGTGCCAAGTTTTCCGTCATTGTTTGTCGGTGTGCCGAGTATCCGTTGTTGTTTATTGTTGCACCAAAGTTTTTCGTTGTTGTTTGCTGCTGCACTGAGTTTTTCATTGCATTGAATTTTCTGTCACTGATATTTTTGCTACGCAGAGTTTCTTGTTGCTACCTTTTCTTGCACAGTGTGCAAAAGTCACTATTCTCATTTGTTGCGTAGAGGTTATTTCTCTTGTTTGTTGACATAGGTTATTGTTCCCTTTTTCACTGCACAGAGGCTATTACAATCTTTCGTTGTGCACCTGCAGTTGACATATATCAGTATCATGACAACTCCTCAACGAAAAAGTAAGAATGAAAGAAGCGGGAAAGTCGTGAGGTTTGAGCCACATAATTTAAAGTTATTAAACGTAGACCTGACGATCAGAGTGTCCTTTGAACAAACCATATGCATAATATTCTATGAAAATAATCAAGGGTATAATGTGCCACTAACCAAGCAGTTTGCTATTAACTTTACCGGTGTCAGTGCAACTATTGCAGGAATCACTTTTCAAGTGTCAGAGGAAACCATACCAGCTGCAACAAAGATTCCTATGCAGGGAGAAAAATGGTTTAAAGGTATGCAATTAGATGCTTCATGTTATATTTATTTTCTCCGACATGAATACAGAAATCAGAAGATTGGAGCCAACATTCCCAGTGAATATCTTTTGGAACCTTTTGAGAAACTTCTAAGGATAATCCCGAAGTAATTTACTTGCGAGGGTAGATTTGAAAAGGTACATCAATATCACATTAGGATCCTGATGTATTTCATAGGGAGAAGTCCTTTAAACTTACCTTTCTTCCTATGTATAAGCCTGGGAAAGATGGCAGACAATGTCCAAGCCAAAGCTGACCAGCCATAAAATATCCTATTCCATTTTTACTTGATAAAGATGTTGGTGGTTGAGGAGCTTGGAAATTTAAACAGTGACTGAGATTCTTTCTTGATTTCAACAAACATTCCCCTAGACCCTAAAGGAGATATTCCCTTATCTTCTAAGAAATCAACATTTCATATTTCATGGGTAAAAGGAGGAGGTGTTGCTGAAAGGGGAAAAGGAAAATAAATTGAGAATCCATCACTCAATCATCCATCCTTGAAGAAAATAAGCAAACTAAGATTCATAGATGAAACTGAGGAGACACAAGCTCCCAGTAAATTGTGCACCAGGTCCTCTGCCCGGTGGTTTCCTATACCCATAATTCAGACAGAATTTGTTGAATGTGCAACCCAGGAGATTGATGAAAAGAAAGTGGAACAAGGTGAGGAAGATGCAGATATCAAGGAGGTGAAACAACAACTCGAAAGCTCAACATTTTATAGCCCAATTATATCAGGAGAACAAAGAATTGAAGAGGAAGTTAACATAAATAATTCTTGAAGCACAAGAAACACAGAGTAAATCAGGTCAGAGATCTCCTACCTCAACAACAATAGGAGAAAATAATATAAATGGTTGAAAAGGAAGCTGATAGAATCTCAAGATGAGATCATTAAGATCAAGGAGGAAAAAAGAATATTAGAGGAAGGGATCATGAAACATTACAAGAAATGCATACCAACTATAGAAGATGCATGTGAAACCATCTTTGATGCTCAATCAAAATTGAAAAGGAATGCGACTTTGTTGAGATAGGTGATAAGTTTAAAGAGACAAAATTAGTCATTAAAAAAGGAAAACATGACCTTACGACTGCAAGTGAGATTGGATAAGGAAGCTATGGAAAAATCGAATGATCCCATCCTTTGTTTCCAACTAGATTCACGCGAGCAACCTCATCATGAAGATTCGTCACGCGAGACCGCTGCGCAAATACTGTAGCGAGAATTTGGACAGTAGAAACCAAAATTCACTGCTCAAAGGTGACAGTGTTGTCCAGCGGTACACATGATGACTCATCACAACCATATGGTTGAAATTTGCTCAATAATTTATGATTGTAAATGACATTTCGGTTAGGTTATGATTAACAAATCAACTTTCCTATTTTTGGTAAATTTTATAGAGGTTGTTGTTCTCTTTGAAAACAACCAGATCCATAACTCTAAGAGATAGTAGTTTGACTCCTAGCAACTAAGTGTAGCTTTAGTTTTCTATATATATGGACTATTTTGATGTAAAAAGGGGGTGTGTGGGCATAAGTATAGACATTTTGATCCTCAATGTAATTTTCTTCAGCCCAACAATTTACTCAATGTTAACACAAGTGTGAAGAAAGATTTCAACAGTTGAAAGACATATTGACAAGTGCACCAATCTTGAAGATTGCATATCTAAATGAATATTTTGGTGTGTGCATCGATGCATGGAAGGAAGGGCTTGGTGGGGTTCTTAGTCAAAAGGATCATGTGGTATGTTATGAGTCCAGAAAATTAAAAGAGCATGAAAGAAATTATTCTACACATGACTTGGAATTGGAATCAATTGTACATGCACTGTAAATGTGGAGGAATTACCTTATGGGGAAGAAATTCAAGCTAAGGAAAAACCACTATATCATGAAACAATTGTTTGGACAACCAAAACTAAATGTCAGACAAACTAGATAGATGGAATTTCTGAGTGAATGTGACTTTGAAATTAAGCATATAAAGGGAAATGAAAATCAAGTGGTTGATGAACTCAGTAGGAGGGCACATGAGAAGCATATTGCATCCATTAGCATGTACAAAATTGATTTAAAAGACAAAATTGTTGCAACAACAAATTCAAATCAGAATTATTTAAAAATAAAAGAGATATTACGACAAAGTAATTTTCAGCAGAAATTTAATTCTTACGAGTTAAAAGAAGATGGAATTTTCATGTACAAAGGAAGGGTATATGTGTCGAATTATAGTGAGATGAAAAATGCAGTTATGAAGGAAATGCATAATGTGACATATGTCGAGAACCTGGGATATCAAATGACAATTGCAGTTGTAAGGAGCCAATACTTTTGGCCAGGAATGAAAAAGGAAGCGGCTAATTACATAGCTAGATGTCTAGAATGCCAAAAGGTAAAGACAAAGCATAGGTATCCAACATGTTTGATACAACCATTTCCCATTCTGGAATGGAAGTGGGAAGTTGTCACAATTGATTTTATTACAAAGTTTCCTAGAATGGTGAAGCAACATGATTCCATCATGGTGGTGGTGGATAAATTGACTAAGGAAGCGCATTTTATTCCTGTGAATTCTACACACAAGGCAAAAAATTGCAGAAATATATATGAAAGAAGTTTCTAGGCTACATGGAATGCCTAAGGCAATAGTTTCAGACAAAGATCCGAAGTTTACATAAAAAGTTTGGAAATTTTTGTTCAAGGGATTTGGGACAAATGTAAATCTTAGTACGACGTACCATCCAGAGTCAAATGGGAAAATAGAGAGGACGAGATAATTTAGGACATGCTTAGAATGTATGTGATGGATCAACCATCAAAGTGGGAAGATTATATTCATTTAGTTGAATTTTCCTACAACAATGGGTATCATGCCTAATTGAAAATGAGTCCATTTGAGGCACTGTGTGCAGAAAATGTAACACACCAGTGAGTTGGGATAATCCAACAGACAAAGCAGTTGTTGGGCTAGGATTGTTAAGGGAAATGGAAGAGTAGATGGAAAAGATAAAACAAAATTTAAAGGCTTCCCAAGACAGGCATAAAAGTTATGCAGACAATAAAAAAGTGTTTAGAGAATTCAAAGTGAGTAAACATATGTTCTTAAAAGTGAAGGCGAAGAGAATTTAGCTAAGATTAGGAAGTTTCCCAAAGTTGGTAGTGAGATATTGTGGGTTGTTTGAAATATTAGAAAATATAGGGTCAGTTGCATACATGCTAGCATTTCCTGCATCCACGAGAGTGCATAATGTATTTCATGTATCATTATTAAAGAAATATGTGCCCAACCCTAACTACATAATTGATTGGAATGTGATACAGGTGGAGCATGAAGGGGATTTCCGGGTGAAACCAATACACATCCTGGACCGAAAAGTCAAAGTTATAAGGAACAAATCCATAGGGTTGGTAAAGGTTCAATGGATCTGTTACAGTCTTGAATATGCTACATGGGAGCATGAAGAAAACATTATGGAGGAATAACCACAATTTTTTGACAATTTTGAAGAAAATGGAATGCAAGACTCCATTGTGAATAACTACAGTTTCAAAACCCCATATCAGAGTCCTAACCAACTGCACTAGGGACCTTGATAAAATAATGGATCAGTCCTTGGATTAGGATTGATAAACAAATGATACTTCCCTTGCGTTAACCCTGATAAATGAATGGTGCATTCCTTGGGTCGACGAGTTGAGAGGAACATGATATTATGGTTGGAGTTGTTGTTGGAGTTGTTAAAAGTACAAAATTTTATTTTTTAAGTATTGTGATGTAAATTTGCATGGATGTAGATCGACAAAGAGTGCACCGAGGATGACTCATAATCGTAGGGGAGGGGGAATGTAACATCCCCATTATAATCCCTATTTTAATTAATGCTTATGTAAATAGAATGTCTGGCTACAACCAAAACGATGTAATATGTGAATTATATTTCTATGTTTTGATAATAAAATGTGATGCCAACTACAAAGGGGCACATGGAAAAGAGATAGGGGTTGAATTAATCCATAAGAGAGGGGAGTGTTTAGGATAATGGAAAAGAGAGGGTCCAAGGGGGGATTACCCATGAATATTAATCCAACCCATTTTTCATAAATTTGTTATTTGTATATGAACCCTCCAATTTCTGATTGAGTGTTCTCAAAGCCAATCATTGAATGTGTGTAAGAGGGTGGGTGTGAGTGGTCACATCCAAAATTTATTTAGCACATGGGGGTTGAGTAAAATCAGCTTGGGGAAGAGTGTGAGTCAATAAAGGAAAGCCGGAGAGAGGAAATTCGTATGGGTGGAGACAACAGTTTTACACATGGATTTTTTGTGCATGAGGAGCAAGTAGAGATCAAGAAAGAGATATTGGAGCTGGTGCAACCATGGAGGGTGAATTATAGAGAAATTTGGAATGTATTTGGAGCTAGAAATTGAAGATCTAGGTTGTCAGGCCTGAAGAGTGAACTCCTGTGCGAGTTTCACTAAAACAACAAGTGTTTTCTATTGGCTTGCTGGTAGTTTTCCTAGAAACAAGTTCCCTTGAGTTACCAATAGAGAGATTCCTAGCTATATGTGTCAGAGAGGCCCTGATAAATGAATGGGACACTCGAGGGACTGACATTAGTGAAGGGGTACATTCCTTGGGTTGAGAAGGTCAAGAGGAAGAGAGTTGGTGGAAAATCGGGATCGTTGTAGGAAGATATCAATGGGTGGTGAGTTTTATGAGATGTGAGTGGACTATGAGAAACCACCCTCTTTTGTGGATTACTAGCCTCAACACGGGAGTGGATGGTTGTTGAGATTTGAAAAAATCAGTCTATGGTTGGGTGGAATGTCCTTCCCAAGTAGTTGGTCGCAAAACCATTGTTAAAATATAAGTGTTTATCTATTTTTTGTCTTGTATTTATGAGTCAAATTGTTGTGCATGAACTCTGTGTATTTGAGAATTATTTATATGCTACTGTAATGAAGCTTATTAGTTGCATTAAATGTATATTTTAGTATGTTGTAGATGGATCAGTGTAATGGCAGTGAACATTAGTTAAATATGTTTTTAATTCGTAGTTGAAAGCTACAGGAAATCAGTTAGCTGGAAATGAATTAAATTAGTGAACAAAAATTTCATTTTTATGAGTATTTTGCACCGTAATGTCCCTCGGTTGGGTTGGGGGATGTTACATGGGTCCTCATAATTCACTCTTTTTGTCACTTTTCCTTCCATAAAACCCTCATCCATAACCTTGGATTACATCATATCCCACCCGTTTTCCATAATACCATTACCTAGCTACAAAATCAATACTTGGAATATCACTTGAGGTAAAATGTTCATCCCTAAGCATAATTTTGTTCTTTCATATGCAATCCAGTTTAAATAGTTATTATTATATCAATTGCTACAAAATATTTTATTCTGTAGCTATTGAAATTTATATTTGTTAGCCACTAAAAATTGTTTCTATAGTAGAGTTGATGTTTTATAAGGTTGGGCGCGCTCTAGGATCGAACCCTGACTTTTAAGAGATTCCAAATTGATTCCTCCAGCTCATCCACCTATCAAATTCACTTGAAGACCCTCCAGAACAACACACTAGAAGATTCAAAGCTACAATCAATAAGTACATGTGCAAAATTTGTGCAAGACCAACTTCAGCAGATCGATCCATGAAAAGAACGAGATTACATTTGAGAAATTCATGCAACTTGTCATGAATTTATCAAATACGTGGATGACGAAATATGATTCTACACAACTAATCTCTCCTAATCACATATGTAATTTGTTAAATATCAGTTGTGAGAAATTCAAGTCATGTGGATCTATGTGATATCATTTCATTATATAAATATATGATATTAGACTCTGATAAACATATTTGTCTTGATGCTAATGAACTATAATCAAATCGTTGATTAATACGAAGTGTTGATTTCTATATCTCCGAGTTAAATTTATGTGTTGAGTTCATCATTCTTTAAGTCGCATACGAGTTTTTCAAGTAGCATTCTTAGAATCGGGAGGCCCCCCTGAGGACGAGTTTGTTTCTCTTTCATATTCATGTTGTGAGACA
>ML818060.1:83248-107487 GCA_009831015.1 Picea engelmannii
ATATTGAGATATTTTGAAGATGTTTTTAGAGAAATCCTAGAATTTCCACCCAAGAGAGACATCGATTTCTCTATTGATTTGGTGCTAGGAGCTGCCCCAATGTCCAAGACACCATACATAATGGGCACACTAGAATTGAAAGAGTTACATATGTAACTTGAAGAAATTTTAAAGAAGGGGTACATACACCCAAGTGTGTCACCTTGGGGAGCCCCAGTTCTTTTTGTGAAGAATAAATATGGAATCTTAAGGTTGTGTATTGATTTCAAGCAGACTAATAAGGTCACAATAAAGAGCAAGTTTCCTTTGCCAAGAAATGATGACTTGTTTGATCAAATGAAAGGTGCAATAATATTTTTAATTGAGATCGGGCTATCATCAAGTGAGAATTAAGGAAGAAGGCATCAACACGACAACATTCAGGACAAGATATGTGAATTACAAATTCACGATAGTTCCATTTAGACTATCAAATGCCCCAATAGTATTTATGTTCCTGATGAATGGAGTGTTCAAGGAGTACCTAGACAGGTTTGTGATTGTGTTCCTAGATGACATACTTGTCTACTCTAAGTCAGAAGAGGAACATGATCAACATTTAAGAATGGTATTGGAAGTTTTAAGAGAGCACAAATTATATGATAAGCTAATTGAGTGCATCTTTTATCAAAAGAAGATTCACTACCTGGGGCATATAATTTCAGCAAATGCGAAAGAAGTTGATCATGAGAAGATAGAGTCCATTAAAGGATGGCCAACACTAAAGAATGTGATAGAGGTTAGATCATTCATGGGTCTTGCCAGTTATTACCGAAGATTCATAAAAGGATTTTCAAAGATTGCAAGTCCAATCAATTATTTACAAAAGAAGGGAGTGAAGTTTGAATGGACTTCCAAGTTGTTAGGACCATGATTTTTGTAGCTAGAGTTAGAGGTTTTTCCAAAAAAAATTCAAATTCATGCCATGATCTTGGAAAAAATCAAGACTTTTCTAGATGAGTCATAGTTAGTGTGTCAAAGTTTATGAGGTCAGTGACCAAATAAAGAATGGCTTGAAATGTGAAATAAGGGGTTTAGCCATAAGTTAGTTAAAAGGGTGTATTGTCTTTTTCATAAAACACTACCATAAAGGCAAGAAATTCAAGAGTGTAAGGTTTGTCATGTTTAAGTTGTAAATGTCTACGTTCCTAAGTCTCAAGTCATGTTGAAAAGTGGGAAATTATGTACCATGGTTGAATCAAGTGGTTAGGATGAATGTCATGTCAAAAGATATTATGGTTCATCATTACCTAATCATGAGGTTAGAAAAGGGAACAATCATGACACTCCATATCATTTGTACCATTTCAAACTTCAAAGGTGTAACCACTACGCAAGTTTGTTGCGCAAATCTTTAACTTGCCTTAAAACATATTTTCGCTATGGATATTCCGTCCCTTTTCATAATTTTGTTCCTTATCCATTCGAGCATAAATCTTGGCCACCTTTCATTTTTCTCCGTCACCTTCAAGACTTGTGCATCGTCCATAGCCTTTCCAATAAGATTTGAATCCCTCTGCTACATAAATACTGTGTGTTGTCGGTCGCTATGTAAATATTCTACTTTGTTTTTGTTGTGTATCCTCCATTGCTTTCTATCATTGTTTAAGATATTTTCTTGGAGCCCATTGAAAACTAACTTCTAGAACGAGTTTGTTTTTCACATAGTCAACCTTCTTTCTTTTGAGCTAAATTCTTATTACCTACTCCTGTGCCAAGTTTTCCGTCATTGTTTGTCGGTGTGCCGAGTATCCGTTGTTGTTTATTGTTGCACCAAAGTTTTTCGTTGTTGTTTGCTGCTGCACTGAGTTTTTCATTGCATTGAATTTTCTGTCACTGATATTTTTGCTACGCAGAGTTTCTTGTTGCTACCTTTTCTTGCACAGTGTGCAAAAGTCACTATTCTCATTTGTTGCGTAGAGGTTATTTCTCTTGTTTGTTGACATAGGTTATTGTTCCCTTTTTCACTGCACAGAGGCTATTACAATCTTTCGTTGTGCACCTGCAGTTGACATATATCAGTATCATGACAACTCCTCAACGAAAAAGTAAGAATGAAAGAAGCGGGAAAGTCGTGAGGTTTGAGCCACATAATTTAAAGTTATTAAACGTAGACCTGACGATCAGAGTGTCCTTTGAACAAACCATATGCATAATATTCTATGAAAATAATCAAGGGTATAATGTGCCACTAACCAAGCAGTTTGCTATTAACTTTACCGGTGTCAGTGCAACTATTGCAGGAATCACTTTTCAAGTGTCAGAGGAAACCATACCAGCTGCAACAAAGATTCCTATGCAGGGAGAAAAATGGTTTAAAGGTATGCAATTAGATGCTTCATGTTATATTTATTTTCTCCGACATGAATACAGAAATCAGAAGATTGGAGCCAACATTCCCAGTGAATATCTTTTGGAACCTTTTGAGAAACTTCTAAGGATAATCCCGAAGTAATTTACTTGCGAGGGTAGATTTGAAAAGGTACATCAATATCACATTAGGATCCTGATGTATTTCATAGGGAGAAGTCCTTTAAACTTACCTTTCTTCCTATGTATAAGCCTGGGAAAGATGGCAGACAATGTCCAAGCCAAAGCTGACCAGCCATAAAATATCCTATTCCATTTTTACTTGATAAAGATGTTGGTGGTTGAGGAGCTTGGAAATTTAAACAGTGACTGAGATTCTTTCTTGATTTCAACAAACATTCCCCTAGACCCTAAAGGAGATATTCCCTTATCTTCTAAGAAATCAACATTTCATATTTCATGGGTAAAAGGAGGAGGTGTTGCTGAAAGGGGAAAAGGAAAATAAATTGAGAATCCATCACTCAATCATCCATCCTTGAAGAAAATAAGCAAACTAAGATTCATAGATGAAACTGAGGAGACACAAGCTCCCAGTAAATTGTGCACCAGGTCCTCTGCCCGGTGGTTTCCTATACCCATAATTCAGACAGAATTTGTTGAATGTGCAACCCAGGAGATTGATGAAAAGAAAGTGGAACAAGGTGAGGAAGATGCAGATATCAAGGAGGTGAAACAACAACTCGAAAGCTCAACATTTTATAGCCCAATTATATCAGGAGAACAAAGAATTGAAGAGGAAGTTAACATAAATAATTCTTGAAGCACAAGAAACACAGAGTAAATCAGGTCAGAGATCTCCTACCTCAACAACAATAGGAGAAAATAATATAAATGGTTGAAAAGGAAGCTGATAGAATCTCAAGATGAGATCATTAAGATCAAGGAGGAAAAAAGAATATTAGAGGAAGGGATCATGAAACATTACAAGAAATGCATACCAACTATAGAAGATGCATGTGAAACCATCTTTGATGCTCAATCAAAATTGAAAAGGAATGCGACTTTGTTGAGATAGGTGATAAGTTTAAAGAGACAAAATTAGTCATTAAAAAAGGAAAACATGACCTTACGACTGCAAGTGAGATTGGATAAGGAAGCTATGGAAAAATCGAATGATCCCATCCTTTGTTTCCAACTAGATTCACGCGAGCAACCTCATCATGAAGATTCGTCACGCGAGACCGCTGCGCAAATACTGTAGCGAGAATTTGGACAGTAGAAACCAAAATTCACTGCTCAAAGGTGACAGTGTTGTCCAGCGGTACACATGATGACTCATCACAACCATATGGTTGAAATTTGCTCAATAATTTATGATTGTAAATGACATTTCGGTTAGGTTATGATTAACAAATCAACTTTCCTATTTTTGGTAAATTTTATAGAGGTTGTTGTTCTCTTTGAAAACAACCAGATCCATAACTCTAAGAGATAGTAGTTTGACTCCTAGCAACTAAGTGTAGCTTTAGTTTTCTATATATATGGACTATTTTGATGTAAAAAGGGGGTGTGTGGGCATAAGTATAGACATTTTGATCCTCAATGTAATTTTCTTCAGCCCAACAATTTACTCAATGTTAACACAAGTGTGAAGAAAGATTTCAACAGTTGAAAGACATATTGACAAGTGCACCAATCTTGAAGATTGCATATCTAAATGAATATTTTGGTGTGTGCATCGATGCATGGAAGGAAGGGCTTGGTGGGGTTCTTAGTCAAAAGGATCATGTGGTATGTTATGAGTCCAGAAAATTAAAAGAGCATGAAAGAAATTATTCTACACATGACTTGGAATTGGAATCAATTGTACATGCACTGTAAATGTGGAGGAATTACCTTATGGGGAAGAAATTCAAGCTAAGGAAAAACCACTATATCATGAAACAATTGTTTGGACAACCAAAACTAAATGTCAGACAAACTAGATAGATGGAATTTCTGAGTGAATGTGACTTTGAAATTAAGCATATAAAGGGAAATGAAAATCAAGTGGTTGATGAACTCAGTAGGAGGGCACATGAGAAGCATATTGCATCCATTAGCATGTACAAAATTGATTTAAAAGACAAAATTGTTGCAACAACAAATTCAAATCAGAATTATTTAAAAATAAAAGAGATATTACGACAAAGTAATTTTCAGCAGAAATTTAATTCTTACGAGTTAAAAGAAGATGGAATTTTCATGTACAAAGGAAGGGTATATGTGTCGAATTATAGTGAGATGAAAAATGCAGTTATGAAGGAAATGCATAATGTGACATATGTCGAGAACCTGGGATATCAAATGACAATTGCAGTTGTAAGGAGCCAATACTTTTGGCCAGGAATGAAAAAGGAAGCGGCTAATTACATAGCTAGATGTCTAGAATGCCAAAAGGTAAAGACAAAGCATAGGTATCCAACATGTTTGATACAACCATTTCCCATTCTGGAATGGAAGTGGGAAGTTGTCACAATTGATTTTATTACAAAGTTTCCTAGAATGGTGAAGCAACATGATTCCATCATGGTGGTGGTGGATAAATTGACTAAGGAAGCGCATTTTATTCCTGTGAATTCTACACACAAGGCAAAAAATTGCAGAAATATATATGAAAGAAGTTTCTAGGCTACATGGAATGCCTAAGGCAATAGTTTCAGACAAAGATCCGAAGTTTACATAAAAAGTTTGGAAATTTTTGTTCAAGGGATTTGGGACAAATGTAAATCTTAGTACGACGTACCATCCAGAGTCAAATGGGAAAATAGAGAGGACGAGATAATTTAGGACATGCTTAGAATGTATGTGATGGATCAACCATCAAAGTGGGAAGATTATATTCATTTAGTTGAATTTTCCTACAACAATGGGTATCATGCCTAATTGAAAATGAGTCCATTTGAGGCACTGTGTGCAGAAAATGTAACACACCAGTGAGTTGGGATAATCCAACAGACAAAGCAGTTGTTGGGCTAGGATTGTTAAGGGAAATGGAAGAGTAGATGGAAAAGATAAAACAAAATTTAAAGGCTTCCCAAGACAGGCATAAAAGTTATGCAGACAATAAAAAAGTGTTTAGAGAATTCAAAGTGAGTAAACATATGTTCTTAAAAGTGAAGGCGAAGAGAATTTAGCTAAGATTAGGAAGTTTCCCAAAGTTGGTAGTGAGATATTGTGGGTTGTTTGAAATATTAGAAAATATAGGGTCAGTTGCATACATGCTAGCATTTCCTGCATCCACGAGAGTGCATAATGTATTTCATGTATCATTATTAAAGAAATATGTGCCCAACCCTAACTACATAATTGATTGGAATGTGATACAGGTGGAGCATGAAGGGGATTTCCGGGTGAAACCAATACACATCCTGGACCGAAAAGTCAAAGTTATAAGGAACAAATCCATAGGGTTGGTAAAGGTTCAATGGATCTGTTACAGTCTTGAATATGCTACATGGGAGCATGAAGAAAACATTATGGAGGAATAACCACAATTTTTTGACAATTTTGAAGAAAATGGAATGCAAGACTCCATTGTGAATAACTACAGTTTCAAAACCCCATATCAGAGTCCTAACCAACTGCACTAGGGACCTTGATAAAATAATGGATCAGTCCTTGGATTAGGATTGATAAACAAATGATACTTCCCTTGCGTTAACCCTGATAAATGAATGGTGCATTCCTTGGGTCGACGAGTTGAGAGGAACATGATATTATGGTTGGAGTTGTTGTTGGAGTTGTTAAAAGTACAAAATTTTATTTTTTAAGTATTGTGATGTAAATTTGCATGGATGTAGATCGACAAAGAGTGCACCGAGGATGACTCATAATCGTAGGGGAGGGGGAATGTAACATCCCCATTATAATCCCTATTTTAATTAATGCTTATGTAAATAGAATGTCTGGCTACAACCAAAACGATGTAATATGTGAATTATATTTCTATGTTTTGATAATAAAATGTGATGCCAACTACAAAGGGGCACATGGAAAAGAGATAGGGGTTGAATTAATCCATAAGAGAGGGGAGTGTTTAGGATAATGGAAAAGAGAGGGTCCAAGGGGGGATTACCCATGAATATTAATCCAACCCATTTTTCATAAATTTGTTATTTGTATATGAACCCTCCAATTTCTGATTGAGTGTTCTCAAAGCCAATCATTGAATGTGTGTAAGAGGGTGGGTGTGAGTGGTCACATCCAAAATTTATTTAGCACATGGGGGTTGAGTAAAATCAGCTTGGGGAAGAGTGTGAGTCAATAAAGGAAAGCCGGAGAGAGGAAATTCGTATGGGTGGAGACAACAGTTTTACACATGGATTTTTTGTGCATGAGGAGCAAGTAGAGATCAAGAAAGAGATATTGGAGCTGGTGCAACCATGGAGGGTGAATTATAGAGAAATTTGGAATGTATTTGGAGCTAGAAATTGAAGATCTAGGTTGTCAGGCCTGAAGAGTGAACTCCTGTGCGAGTTTCACTAAAACAACAAGTGTTTTCTATTGGCTTGCTGGTAGTTTTCCTAGAAACAAGTTCCCTTGAGTTACCAATAGAGAGATTCCTAGCTATATGTGTCAGAGAGGCCCTGATAAATGAATGGGACACTCGAGGGACTGACATTAGTGAAGGGGTACATTCCTTGGGTTGAGAAGGTCAAGAGGAAGAGAGTTGGTGGAAAATCGGGATCGTTGTAGGAAGATATCAATGGGTGGTGAGTTTTATGAGATGTGAGTGGACTATGAGAAACCACCCTCTTTTGTGGATTACTAGCCTCAACACGGGAGTGGATGGTTGTTGAGATTTGAAAAAATCAGTCTATGGTTGGGTGGAATGTCCTTCCCAAGTAGTTGGTCGCAAAACCATTGTTAAAATATAAGTGTTTATCTATTTTTTGTCTTGTATTTATGAGTCAAATTGTTGTGCATGAACTCTGTGTATTTGAGAATTATTTATATGCTACTGTAATGAAGCTTATTAGTTGCATTAAATGTATATTTTAGTATGTTGTAGATGGATCAGTGTAATGGCAGTGAACATTAGTTAAATATGTTTTTAATTCGTAGTTGAAAGCTACAGGAAATCAGTTAGCTGGAAATGAATTAAATTAGTGAACAAAAATTTCATTTTTATGAGTATTTTGCACCGTAATGTCCCTCGGTTGGGTTGGGGGATGTTACATGGGTCCTCATAATTCACTCTTTTTGTCACTTTTCCTTCCATAAAACCCTCATCCATAACCTTGGATTACATCATATCCCACCCGTTTTCCATAATACCATTACCTAGCTACAAAATCAATACTTGGAATATCACTTGAGGTAAAATGTTCATCCCTAAGCATAATTTTGTTCTTTCATATGCAATCCAGTTTAAATAGTTATTATTATATCAATTGCTACAAAATATTTTATTCTGTAGCTATTGAAATTTATATTTGTTAGCCACTAAAAATTGTTTCTATAGTAGAGTTGATGTTTTATAAGGTTGGGCGCGCTCTAGGATCGAACCCTGACTTTTAAGAGATTCCAAATTGATTCCTCCAGCTCATCCACCTATCAAATTCACTTGAAGACCCTCCAGAACAACACACTAGAAGATTCAAAGCTACAATCAATAAGTACATGTGCAAAATTTGTGCAAGACCAACTTCAGCAGATCGATCCATGAAAAGAACGAGATTACATTTGAGAAATTCATGCAACTTGTCATGAATTTATCAAATACGTGGATGACGAAATATGATTCTACACAACTAATCTCTCCTAATCACATATGTAATTTGTTAAATATCAGTTGTGAGAAATTCAAGTCATGTGGATCTATGTGATATCATTTCATTATATAAATATATGATATTAGACTCTGATAAACATATTTGTCTTGATGCTAATGAACTATAATCAAATCGTTGATTAATACGAAGTGTTGATTTCTATATCTCCGAGTTAAATTTATGTGTTGAGTTCATCATTCTTTAAGTCGCATACGAGTTTTTCAAGTAGCATTCTTAGAATCGGGAGGCCCCCCTGAGGACGAGTTTGTTTCTCTTTCATATTCATGTTGTGAGACAGACATTTACAATTATGTGATTTATTTACATTTCCAAGTTGTGTAATTTATGTACAAGATTTCTCGTTGTGTGATTTATAATTCAATATCTTTCATTTTCTGCAGTTAATACATATATGTTTTATTGCATAGGATAGACTAATATACATAGAGTAGTAGTTGAATAAATGATTGTTCTTTCGAATCCAATAATTTCAATACCATGATTAACAATTTAGTAGATTGCTAATCTCAAATAATTAGGTTCTCTCATGTGTTTAGATTTTAGATAAGATATTTTCTTTATATTAATTTGCATACTCTGTTTTTTTTGTAGCAACAAAGAGAAGTTATATTTTTTCAACAACAACCATTTAGATTAGGACTAGTGCTTGCACATACTTTGCAGTTAACTTCATCAGTTTACTATCCCCGAGTTGATAATTTAATGTAATAGAGTTCATCCAATTGAATCGATTGACATTTTTGGCGTCGTTGCTAAGAAGTGCAAAAATACATTAGTTTTTTTTTTTTAAACATTTAAATCATGATAAGTAGGATGCATGACTAGATGTAGGGATAATAGAGGTAGATTTACTAGCAATAGAAGCACACCAAACACCACTTCACCCACTCTATCATGTGGTACTGTAAGAGCCACACCATCATCTAATCCTTCTGTAGGTAGAACTACAAGAGGAGGAAGAATAGGAAGGATTGTGACCACACAAGAAAAAGGAAAGGGAAAATTTGGAGAAGCAATTCTAAAATAGTAAAAGTTCCATCAAACTCACATCATGTTGTCATACTTCTAGCCAAACCTCAAGAATAAGAACTACTTAGTGGTTAGCTTGAGATTGTATTTCCAAAAAATCCTATTTAAGAACCAGATCTCTCTGCACCTTTAGAGGATTCTATGCATATTGAAGATTACAATATGTCTGGAGTATACATTGAACGGGAAGAGGAAAGAGGACCTGGAGGTGGAGAAGAGAATGAACATGAATAAATACAAGAAGGAGCATGTACATCAATTATTGAGAACAAATTTGATTTCCAATCTTAGATCCAATAGTTGCAGTCCAAATGAAAACCATGCCACCTTCAACACTGCCTAACTTCCATGGTATGATAACCGAAGATGCATAAAATTTCCTTTTCAAATTTGATGTGTTATGTCACAATTATGATTATTCTTCTGACTCTAAAAAATCGAAGTTCTTTCCAACTAAACTTAAGGATGTTGCATTACATTGGTTTATGGGCTTGGGAACGAATGCAATAAAAACATGGGATGAGATGAGGAAAACATTCCTTGAAAAATATGATGATTATTGTACAAATAGAGGACTGAGAGAGGAAATGTTTAAAATGACACAAAAATAAGAAGAGAGCCTTGAATATCATTTAGAAATATTTCATTATACTATTAAAAGAGAAAAATAAAATCATCTAGATATGGATACTTTGAAAGTAATTTTACTTAGAGTAATTAGATATGAATGGATTGATGTATTAAATTTGATGGGTAAAAGAGATATTTCTCACCTAATCTATCCGAAAATTTGTGACTCATGCAAACATATCTCTTAAGGAAAGTCCAAATATGGTAAGGGACCTAAGGATTCTATCTCTAGGGTCAACAAATCAGCCACCGGTGGGGTAAGTAGAGAAGAGATTGGCAATTTGTTGGACAATTTAAAAAAAAATATTCTCAGTACTCTTGGTTATTAGTTATATACATTGAAAATTAAGCAAAAGAAAGAGTTAGAGGATGCCACATTAACTATTTATTGTCCAAAATGTAGAAAAAGATACCCTTTAAAAGAATTCCCTTTATATAACATTGATCTTTGTGGTGTATGTGCAGATAATCAAGCTACAAAAAACTACCTATCTCGACCAGAACCTAAAGCTTCCTACCAAGGAACTCAAGGAGATATAGAGAAATTATGTTTTGTTTCACAATAGAGACCTTGGAAGCCAATGAATTGATGTATATCTCAAGACTCCTCTCAACAATTTAATCCTTATTTTTCTCAGCAATACCCCCAATATAATTGAACCATTCCTATGCCTTGGCAAGCATGGGTACAACAACACGTCCAAAATCAACCTTGGAAACAAGGTTGGCGAGGATCTACCTATGGGACCATGCCTACCCAACCTTATTCTATGTTACACATCAAAATTTATCACTTCGATAGCGTCACATTCTCATTGTTGTAAGTGTCGTTAGTGTCGCACTTTTGTCGCAAGTGTTGTAAGTGTCACATCATGGACGACACCTTGAAAACACTTTCTACAAACCCTAAAACATGTTAGAAGAAGAAGCCCCATCATCTGACAGTCAGAACAAATGTTTTTCTATGGGAATTTCTCATCTTGGCAACTTTTGGGAAGATTGACACTCCCCTGCTCATACACAAGGAGCGCTAGCACTATTTTTCCATATCAGGGAGAGCTTTGTAGTGCTCTATTTCCCATTCTAAGGGAGCACTGAGTTGGTTGAGGAAATCTTGGAATAAATCCCATTTTCTTCTAAAGACAACTATGGATGGATCGAGTTGATTAGGATCTAATCTAACTCCAGGGATGCATCTAAGGGAGATATCACAACTATTGGATCCATATCCTCAACTAATTCCAAAATATACCCAAGGTAGTTGAGCCTCTAAAATATTATAAATAGAGGCATTCCCATGGTGAACAGGGAGGAGAAAATAAAAAAAACATTGTTATTTTGATTGTGGATCTTTCGAACAAGGGTTGGATGAGGAGGACTTGGAGAGGTTGTTGCAAGGATGCAACATCATATGAAGATTGTAAGTTTCCTTTCGAAGTTCTCATTAATATACTTGGCCTATTTACTTCAAGTATGTGTTTACATGTGCTTGCCTATACTTGTCTTAATCTTCATAGATCAATTGATTTTATCTAATCCATTAAAGTAGGAGATAGTCATTTGTTTCTTGTTGTCCATTGCAGGTATTGTTTGGATCGTGTGGATTGGATTAGCTTGGACAAACATTGTAAACAAGGTACATCATACTTCCCCTCCTTCTCTCTTTTTCGATGGATAAAATGAACCTATAGGAATGGTAGTGTCCAAATGTGATTTTCTGTCTTGGTAGAGTGGTCTATAATCCAAGGGAAAGTTCACATGTCCATAGGGGAATATTTCCATAACATAAATTAATGACTCCACTAGGGAACAAATTTTCAGTTTGTTCTTTCCTTGGTTCATCCGTGACCTTTTCCTATCCTTAGATGTTATTTGCCGATCTAATATGTCTTTACATCTTTTTGTCTTTGTTAAGTTTTCTCACAGAGCCTCTTACTGAATTTCCCTGAGTTACTGAGGTTTTTAAGTTTTTCTCAAACTTTCCTCAGAACTATATTCCTTCTGCATTCAAGTTAGAGTGTTTTTGCTTAATCAACACTCCCCTAGAGTCTACCAGGGAGCACTGCAACGCTCTGGTGCTTTGGTTACCAGAGCACCACTTTTTCTTTCTTTGTAAAATTGTAGACTTTATTGCTTGTTGGGTATAGTCTTTGGATATATTTCTCTAACTCAGATCTTATTCTGTCAGATCTTGTCCTCAGTTTGTCTCAAACTTGCTACCTTTCATTCTTTTAGTATTTATTGAGTTTGTGTTGTATTTTCTTATTGCAAAATTGAAGGTTCTCTCTCAAAATTGGTTCCTTTTTTCCTCTTTGCTCAATTATCTAATTAATTAGAGGTTTTTTCGCAAGGAAGGTCATTGATCACAATATTGTTTTCTTTATCTTTGATCCCTTACTCAATTCTGGAAGAATATAAAGTGTGAATTTTGTTTTCTTAGTGTTTTTCTCTGAGTGAATAGTTTGGTCCTTGTTCTTCTTTTGGTCTCTTGTTTACTGTTGAGAGTGTCTTTGTTTGTGCTCTGATTGCTTCTTACTTTTTCAAATCATAGTAGTAAACATGTTTCATTGTTAGTGAAAGAACAAATCATTAGATGAACATCTTAGTTTGCATCCACAATCAAACAAAGAAATACTTGTATGCATTGGTTTTGGATATTGAAAAGGTCTTCTTTATAATTTGGCAATTGTTTGAATTCTTGTTGAGAACAAAATAGTATAAAATTTTGCAATCTTGAGTGTTTGTTAGTGACAAAATAAAAATAAAAACTCTTCTCCTTCTTGTAGCTAGAAGTTCATTGAAAATAAAGTTTTCTTATCATTCTTTTGACCTTTTTTTGGAGTCGAGTCTCAAACATCATCAGTTTCACTATCATCCACCCTTGTGTAATGAACATCCATGAAAATGAATGCTAATTAAAATTGAACTAGAAATTTTATTTTTTGGATCTTTATACCAACAATAGACTAGGACTAGAGCTTTGGAATAGGCTGTGAGAATAACTCTCCAAAGAATTCAAGACAAACTCAAAATCTTGTGATAGGGAGAGAAAATCCAACCTCTGTATAAGCATAGCTGTTATCCCCCTCTCACATAGGGGTTAAACATGAGGTCACGTGCGAGCGAGCAACAAAGATTATCCCTCTGAGGGTTAACAAATTGTAGTTGTACAATCATATATTGGGGGTTATTATTTAGGATCAACTATTTTCATTTGGTCTCGGAGCTTTGCAAATTCTGAATCCATTTGGGGTCCTCTGGAGTTTACCGGTCCATTTATCCTCAGTTGTCTTGAATAATTTTGGACTGGATATCATGCCCATACGTTTGGGACTAAACTGACGATTTTACTCACCCAGAGGCTGACTGCAAGTTGGTATCCTTATTGGCCATAACATTTAGGGTCCTTACACAAGGTGACGATGAAGGGAAGTCTTTATTGTTCCTGGAACAGACGTTGGTCAAACTCACTCGGGCTCCTTGGAGGGTAACCCACGGGTAAAATTGTGAGGGAACTTGTACCAAGGTGTAAGTTTGTTAAGCAGGTTGCCAACGTAACTGATCCACCCGCTCATATCCTATACCCTTCTCAATTTGATCACACGATGTTGGATTTCATCACCTACTAATACGTTCATAAAGAGAAGACATTGTTTTGCTTGTTGGTTTTCTAGATTTCTTAGTGAGTGTTGTTTGTTTACTTTAGTTGTCTTTAAAATTGGTACTATGGTCGATAAAGGTCTTTGTAGATCATGTAGGACACAAGAGTTTCCTCTAGAAGGCTACAAACCCTTACCTCCTAACTCACCTGAAGACACTTACCATGAAGAGGTCAAAAACCATTCAGACACTCGGAGTGTTGCCACTCCTTTGCTAGAAAATCCCGAGAGAGATTTAGTTGCAGTTAAGGAAGGTTCCACCCTTCTTGTAAACTTGTCTTTGGAAATTCCTCATGATCCACTCCTTGTTTGAGTGGACTCCTCATGTAACATTATAGTAGAATGTTACCATGGCCTATTGTCATGACCATACGATCAACTAGACATGGAACCAATACAACCAAATTTCAATGAAGAATACACTACCCCTGTCTGCTCTACTGAGATGGTAGATCCACAACAAAATCCTATTTTTCCAATATGGATAACTCCATCAGGTTGGGATCTTTATGAATAATTTAATTTTGTCCAACCTCTCTTTGACCCTCCACATGCATCTACCACCACCGATGGAGATGTTGGACCACCAGGTTAGCCTATTGACCATCCTGTCAATCAAACGATCAATATCTCTACCACTTCAGGACAATTGCAAGGTGAAATAAGAGTCGTGTTACCTAGTCATTTACAAAGTACCCTGACGGTTACACCTACCATCCCTATTAAAGAAACAACTTCATATACTCCACAAAACCTGGATGCGACATCTTCACATCAGAGAATGCAAAACCCTACCACACAACAAAATCCAACTGCGGTCCAAATCCCTATTGGGGGGAAACCATCCTTCAACGCACAAATTTCAACTGGGGGGAACTCCGTTTTACCGGTAAAATCCTAGTTTCTACCCAGCCGATGGCAGGGGGATAGTTCCAACCTTTCTTAACTGGAAACCCGTCACAAACCTAGGGACCATCCTAGGGAGGATTTTTTCATCAAACAAATTTGGGAGGATCATCAAACCCCAACCCACAAGGAAGAATCCTAAATCCCAATCCTTCTGGATTACATTCTGGACAACCCTTCCCATGGGTCCTAAATCCCACTTGGGGTCCTCAAGGCCAACCATCTTTTCCTCCTCAAGGGAAAATTCCTTACCCTCCTCAAGGTCAGCCTAGTTACCCTCCTTAAGGAAAACTTGGTTATCCGCCTCAAAATAGTCAAGCTAACTATCCTCCCATGGGTTACACCGGTTATCCTCCCTGGGGCCAAATGCGTTTCACCTCTCCTTTTATGCAAATTCCTCAACAAATGAATCCTACTTTTGCTGGTCAAAATCAAGAGCATATGGGAGAATCTAGTGGCTACAATTATCCACCACAACCAATTTACAATCCTACTGGTGTTCATGTGCCACACCAGTATCATCCTCAATTCAATCGACAGTTACCGTTCTTAGCCACTCTGGATCTATCGGATCTGTCATTATTAACCAATGATCCCATATTACACTCCTCTTTTTGGCAAGTCATTCCTGCCAAATTACCTTCTGATATTCCAAAATTTGACGACAAACCTGGTGAAGACCCTAATAACCGTATTCTGAATTTTCATCTATGGTGTTCATCAAATTCACTAATGGATGATTCTATTCATTTATGTCTTTTCCAATGTACATTTACGGGTTCAACGGATAAATGGTACATTGAATTACAACGTGAAACCTTTCAATATTTTAATTCACTTGCCATGGATTTTCTCACTCACTTCCAATTACCTATCCGCCATGAAACCGACACAAAAATTTTGACCTCCCTTTGTTAGACCAACTCTATGCATATTTATAATCATATTCACGAATGGAGACATCGACATCGGTTGATCAAAACAACCATCCCATACCAATTATTGGTTGAATGGTTCACTAAATCTCTTTTACCTCCTACTGCTTGTGACGTAGCCATGGGAAGTGTCATTACAGAAGAGGAAGCCATTGCATGTGCCCAATATATGGATTTGGTTTATTCCCAATCCGATACTTTGTATGAATTGATTCCCAACACTCCCCATACATCAAATGACCCGTCAAAACCACCCTCCACCGCTCATTCAGATGGAGTTGTCGGTTCCATAAAAACCTATTCCAGTTCACAATCAACTGATAGAACCAATCGTTCAATCACTACCCCAACTACCAGGTTGACTCCACTCTCATCAAACTCCTCCCCAACTCAAGTATCTGAAGTGAATGCAGTTCAATATGCTTCTCCACAACATTCAGGGGGGGAAAAGAAAGCTAAGAATAAACCTAAGAAAAAAAATAATCAAACCAAAAATCCAAAAACACAAGCACAATCACCTGCTACTGAGAAGCAACCGCAGCGGAAACCGAAATTTCCATGTCTCATTTGTGGTGAAGATCACTACACACGATATTGTCCCCATCGGGATGAAGTTGCTAAACTTTTTAAAGGAAATTATCAAACCGTTGTATTGACACATCCTTTTCCGCAACAACAGTCACTGGTTGCACAAAATTATACACCTCCAACATGAAGTAACTCAAATCATCCTCCTAACGAGGAAGCTTCATCGAGTGCACACATTTACATGTTTAATGGGATATATTTTACCACTCGTACTACGACGTATGACACACCACCATGTGAACTCGATAAGGAAAAAGTAACTATTGGGACTGTATCGAATCCACCATCCAATTTAGTTACTCCTCCGTCTGGACCACTCCACATGAGAAACCAAATAGCTTCGACTCTATTCTACATCCACCCAAGAGCACAATCCGAAAGTCGACCTTTAATCCTAATTCTTGTGCTGCTCAAAACTACAACATTGTGGAATATTTGGCCCAAGCACCTTGCACTATGTCAACTCTCGAAGTTCTACAAAACTTCCCTAGCCAACATAGAACTCTCTTGGCGACCATCAGAGCTATAGATATCGAGTCATCCAATAATATCACGTTCAACCTGAATAATTTTAAATCATAAATCTCTCACCATTTTTATTTCCAAATCGATGTTGGTGTCCATAGTCAACATATTCATCGCACGATATTGGATGAGGGGGCATCCCCATGTGTCATATCCTTGGCTTGCTGGAAAGGCCTTAAATCACCTAGTCTTAATCAATATCCCACCATGTTAAGATCATTTGATGGAAAAGGTTTCCGACCTCATGGATTATTACAATCCTTAGTCATTCAATTGGGAGGAATTTTTTTTTTTGTAGATGTTGAAATAGTCGATTCTTCCCTTGATTATAACTTGTTTCTAGGAAGAAGTTGGTTCTATGCTATGAATTTCGTCACTTCATCGGTTTTTCGATGTGTCCAATTCCCTCAAGAAGGTAAAATTGTTACCATTGATCAATTAGATTACTGCACCCCGACGCTCGCACTCAAACAACCAACAATATTCATTTTCTGGGAGACTAAAAAATTACTTATGAAAGTGTTGGGGTAGGTCTCTTGAAAGATTCTTCGCTCATGGGTGCCTCCCCTACACTTCTTCCTCCAAACACGCAACACATCACAATGGTTAATATGATTTTGACTCTGGCACATCAATCCTTCAAATCATCTGATATGTGGATCGTACGTATTCCCTTAGAGTTCGATACACTAGGTGACACTATGCCACTTAGTCTTGCAGAGGAGGAATACGACACCATTCAGTGTACCTCTCCTTAACTGTACGACCAATATCTACTGGCATCTACTACATATTCATTACCATCCTGGCTAGATTCCCTATCCTCTACTTTCAATTATATCCTACATATTTTTCCATCAGATGAACCTATTATGGAAATTCTTAGTATCGAGGAGGCACCATGGGATGAAAACCACCATCATTCATCGTTTCTTCCCAGTTTGAATGAGATCGAGAAAGATATTTCCTCTATCTTTCCTACTGATATCGTCGACTCTCCCCAATCTTCGATACTCACTCAGGATACCATCTTCGAGGGGAATTTTGGAAATCTTTCTCACACGATTACTGTCAACATATCCATTAAAGAAGGTATTGTGGAAAACATACAACTAGGTGCCAATTGTTTAGTTGAAGAAGTTGAAACTTATACCGCCTTGTTTAAAGAGTTTCACGACATATTCACTTGGAGCTATGAAGAAATTCAGGGATTGATCCTTCAATCATTGTGCATGAAATAAAAAATTACCCAAAAGTTAAACCTCTGAGATAGAAACTTCGCTCGATTCATCCCCAAAAAAACCGTGGCAATCAAGGAATAAGTCTAAAAATTATCAAAATATGGTTTTATTTATCCCATCCCTCTTACCGAATGGGTTTCCAACATCGTTTTGGTCGCCAAGAAACAATGGAAAATTCATGTTAGTGTCAATTATCGGGGTCTTAATAAGGATTGTCCAAAGAAAAATTACCCTACACCCTTTATCGACCAAATTATCAATAATTGCGCTGGAAGCATCATTTTCTCTTTCATGGATGGATTTTTTGGATATAACCAGATCGAAATTTTACCGGTTGATCAACACAAAACAACCTTCATCTACCCATGGGGGACTTTTTCCTGTCATAAATTATCTTTTGGCCTTAAAAATACTGGAGCCACTTTTCAACGGGCTATGTCGTGTGCGTTCCATGACATCAAACATATCATTGAACCTTATCTCGATGACATACTGGATCACTCAACTCGTCGACGAGACCATATTGGTCACCTACGAGCCATCTTTCTTCGATGCAATTTTTACAACATACGTTTGAACCCCCATAAATGCATTTTCACTATTGAATTAGGGAGACTCCTCTTCTTCATAGTTTCCAAAGATGGGATTAGGGTGGATCCCTTAAAAGTCAAAGCCATTCTCGCTTTACCGACCCCTCCCAACAACCTTACCCAACTGCAAAGTTTGCAAGGGAAGGAAAAATTTCTTCACCATTTTATTTGCAATTACGCCGAAATCACGAAAGGGTTCATGAGATTGATACAGAAAGATGCCCCTTTCATCTGGGATGCAACTACTCAACGTTGATTTGATGATCTCAAACAGGCTTTAATGAACACACCACTTTTGCATCTACCCAATTATGCAAAATATTACATCCTTTATTTGGTTTCCTTGGATTCCACTATTGTTATGGTGTTAGTACAAGAGGATGATGATGACATTGAACATGTGATCTATTATTTGATTAAGATTCTATCAGGTCTTGAACTCCGATATTCACATGTCAAAAAGTTGGCTTTGGCAACAATTATTTTTGGCCAAAGATTTCGCCACTATATTATGTTATGCACTACCAAGGTCATCTCCAAATCGAACCCCATGAACCACATATTGACTCGTCAAGTAATTGGGGGGGAATATTCGAAATGGATCGTCATTCTCCAAGAATTCGATCTCGAGTTTTCCAAATCCAAAGCTAAGAAATCGTTGGTTTTTGCAGAATTAATTTCTGATCTTCCCCATACTGATGAGAATACTGAGCCCAAAGATTCCCTTCCCTATGAAACCATGTTCCTCATTAGTACGTCTGATCCATGGTATGGAGACATTCTTCTCTATCTCCAAACCCAACGTTTCAACCTAGAATTTCACATGATGAACGACGTCGCATTAGACACCATTCAAAGCACTACCTTATAATTGACGACACCTTGTACCATCGTGGCATTGATACTGTCTTATGATGTTACTTAACCCATGAAGAGGTTGAACAAGTTTTAAATGACTGTCACCTTGGAGCTTGTGCTGGTCATCTTTCTGGGATGGATACAACCCAAAAAAATTTACGTGCTAGTTATTTTTGGCCTTCCATATTCAAAGATTGATTTGAGGCCATTAAAAAATTCCCACCCTATCAGATATTTCAGAAGAAAGCACGTACCCACCCAACTCCACTTCATCCCATTGTCGTCGTCGACCCTTTTTCCGAATGTGGTACCGATTTCATGCAATGTAAACCTACCTCAGTCGAGGGGCATAGTTATATTATCATTGTCATCGATTATTTCCTTAACAATGGCCTAACTACAACACATTTTGTGTTCAATCACATCATCGCTCGATTCGGTGTCCCACAAGATATTGTAACTGATCATGGATCCCATTTCTAGAACCAGATGATGGGTGAATTGTGCACCAAGTTAGGTTTTCTCCATGAAAATTCATCCCCCTACTACCCTCGGGAAAATGGACAAGTTGAATCCATCAACAAAGTCTTGAAAAACATGCTTCAACACATGGTGGGAGTGAAAAAAAACTCTTGGAATTTGAAACTCTTCTTCGCACTATGGGCTTATCGAACTTCAATTAAAACCGCCACTATATTTACACCCTTCCAGTTGGTATACAGGATAGAAGCGGTGTTACCGATTGAATGTGAGATTCCCTCTTTGAAACTCACCATAGAAATCCTACCCCATACTTCTGTTGAAGAGGAACGATTTTTATATCTAACCAAGATGGATGAAACACATCATGATGCTTCTCTCATCAATGAGACATATAAAAACTGCATCAAAACTCATATGATAAGTCCATCCAACCTCGCACTTTCGTAGAAGGAGATCTGGTCCTGGTTTATGATAAAGATCATGACAAACTTAGGGAAAGAAAGTTAGAACCCATGTGGCACATTCCATACATCATAAAACGCGTGTTACACAGAGGTTCCTACGATTTAGTGGATTACGATGGATTATCTCTCGGTGAGCCCCGAAATGGGATTTACCTCATGACATACTATGCATAGAATATCTTGCATGTGTGCCTTGTACATTATTGTACTATATGATTTTCATATGGTGTGTCTTTACTTTTGCGTGCATGAGTTTTTCCACAGCTTCTTATACTTTGATTTGTAATTGAATGTGCATATGACATCATCCTTTCCCATCTATTTTAGGTTTGTGGATGGCACTAGTCAACATACCCAGAATATCGCTTCTGCAGCTTGGTTCATTTACCACTCTGGTGAGTTAGTAAGTTCAGAAGGAATTTTCCTCGGATCTGCGACCAATGACGTTGCAGAATATCATGTCGTCATCGAACTTTTAACCAAAGCCTCTTCTCTAGGTATATCTCAATTGATTATCAACCTTTATTCTCAACTCGTGGTTCATCAACTAAATTGTGAGTACATCGTTTGTAATCTAGTTTTGCTACGTCTCCATCTAAGGGTTCTTCGTCTCGAAATATCTTTTGGATTTCTGGAATATAGAAATATATCAAGAGAACTCAATACTATTGTGGATTCATTAGCAAATTATATGTTATATTGGTACATTGCGCACAGATAAATATTTGGGACATAAAGCATATAAATAAAAACATCACATAAAACAAAAAATACAATATAAGAAGCCACCGCAAAACTCATTTGTATATAAGCTTGATAGAAATTTTTTTGTCAAAACACATCGTCCAAAAAGTACATAGCAGGGAAAAATATGGGCCTTTATGCCCATAAAAACATCATAAAATACTAAAAGTGTCTGGAGGCTCTCCTCGTCTCCTTGCACCATGGTGTGCTTAGCATAACACACTATTTCTCTCGCCACTCGTCATAGAAAATGACCGAGACCTTCAGGGACCCCGACTGTATGTCTCTGAAGGTGTAGGGGTACATATCGCATCCTCATGGAAATAAATCTCATAGTCAAACCACAGAGGTTCCTCTCCACCTCTCGAATTTCTCCTACTCTGACGTCATGATCTGTCGCTGCCCGAGCATATCCACGACATCCTAGTGTTGGAATCTCTACCGGATGTGACACACCTTTGTCTGCATGATGAAAACAAAATGACTTAGATCCCTCGTCGTACAACCAAAAACATATAAAAAAAAACAAAAATATTGTTACAAGGTTATGATCATTCGTATGTGATACATCCCATTGTGTACCCTCAGGAAGCACTAAACCTGCACTACCCCTGAAGTCCACCCTAGCATATGGAAAATCCTTGATCACCACAAGATGCCTCCTCCACCATGCAAACAAGTCAACAATGAATCTAAAATCTGAGGGTTCATTCCACAACCTAGGGGAAAGACTATTCCATTGTTCCATACGGGGCTCAGTTGTAGGGCGTGCTATCAATGCAACCTATAGTTGCATCTATGGAACTCGCTCCAGGAAAAATGAAACTAAGAAGGATCCATACCCATACTATTTATGCCTGCCCATTTGACATTTGGAGATCTTCTCCTTAATGTTCCTTAAAAACCCTGCACTCCAGTTGAATAGCCTAGGCTCCAAACACTGAATGGCATTAGATATCTGGGACTTGGAAGCTAGATGGGCACTAGTACTTCCTGCCAATTTCGTGATATCAAAAAGGACGGATCAAAGAAATAAATCCATCACTTCTTTTATGACAATCCTCCCTCCTACCAAGTGTGACCCTGGTGTGCAGTATTGGGCAACATATGCCTCTGTCAATCGTGGAGTGGACCGATGTCCAAACAAGAGAATAGGTGCTCCTGTCCTTGAGAGACCTATCAGGAAATATACATCACCCATGTTAATCTCAAGCATGTGTGGTCCTATTCGGAATGATTTCTCATCATTATCTCATAACCCGATCAAATATTCGAGTAAAAGAACCTCTTTCTTCATATTTTGGAGTTTGAAGTACTTTAGAAAGCCACAATTTTGTAAGGCCTCCCTCGCTTGAGGGTCTTGTAAAGCAACGATGTCATCAAATTCATGTTCATGTTCTTTCCATTCAATCATAATTAGCTATATGAAAACCTGCAAATTCATGAATTTGCCATCATTAGCTAAGTTTTCAAAGAAAAAATTGTCTTTTTAAAGGAAATGGCTAATTACATGCTCCATTCTAAAGAACTAAACCCATGTTTTTTGGCAGAAGCTATCATTATGTCAATTGCAACATTTTTTTTTGGTTTGTTAGTTTGTCTGTGACATGCGGGACTAACTTGTGGAATCACGACTCAGGGGCATCTAAGCCGTCAAAATCACCTAGGGATCGCACTCGGCCTAAGCTACACCAACCCTTAATATGACTGGATTTTTTGTCCCCGCAGGTTTCGAACCGGTGACTTTAACATCACAGAGCACCTTAACAACACACTCTGTCATTGACTCTCCTACACCTCAGGGACATGTCAATTGCAATGTTAATCACACTTCCAGTAAGGATTTAAAAAATATAACATTGGAAGAAGCATGGAGTAACATTAAACCTAATGAAATCCATTTTCATATGTTTGGAAGTGAAGTTGAGGTGCACATTCCTTATTAGAAAGCAAATCCTTAGTGTGAATCCATGAATATGTATCCCACTTTTTAGTGAAATGTGGCAATGAAAATTTGGCATTTTACATATTTTTTTAATTGAAGCCTTCAAAACTCATATACGCCTCGTGAATTTTGACGTGTATTAGAAAAGTAATTTGTAGGGAATTGTGTTGTCTTTCTAATAATGTTTTTCAAAAAAAAAAATTCATTTAATGTGTCAAATTTGTGTTTAATTAAATGATTTTCCTTGCATTTTTTCAAAAAAGTTAACAAATGACTTTTCTTCCCAACACTTAATTCAGTGTTCAATGTATAATTTCCACAAAAAACAAATTACGAGCACAATCTACATAGAATGTAATAGTGCCCTCTTTTTATTTGGAATTTTTTTTTTTGAATTATTTTTTGAAGTTGACAAATTAATATTTGAATTGCATTTTATAAACCTGTGTGTTTGATGAGACACACAATTACCATCATTTGATATCCTCTTTTCCTTATTTTTAACCACTTATTACTTACCTATAACCCTGTTTTATCTATTTTAATTCTTATATGCGGGATTTAGGCTTGAGGTGATTTTCCAAATGCATTTCTTAATATTTAATTGGATTTCTGATTAACATTAGGGGAAGTAGTGTGTTTTGTATTTACTTTTGAAGTGACAGTTCACGTGTGAACAAGTTGTTATGGGGTTTTTCTTTAAAGGTCTATGTTATCCCCGATATCTAGGGATAACTAGGAGATCATGTCTCGAGGCCCACATGATCCCAGACATGGAGTACGAGAGAGGATCGACTTGAGCATGGCCCTTGAGGGCCCATCTTTCTTCTTCTCATCCAGACTTGTCCTGTCAGCAGTACCAGCCTCCATCACTACTGGCCTGGGCTTGCATCGGAGAGGGATCTTTCTCCATGAGGTAATTGGTCCGCGGTATCATGGTATGTGTCATATTTGATCATTATAACCTTCTTATATATGCATTAGGTTCCTTTTCATTTCGGATGACTGCTTGGATCTTACACTGATCCACTTGACCACTGTTGGGGTAATTGATGGGGTAGCTTAGCAAGTTGGTATTCATGGGTTTTGGTTAGCCACCAAGGGGGGTTTGCAGAGCCATCGTCCGCTCCCACCATCTTATCACTTTTACATCTTAAAACCCCGCTCGTCCATCCTTTTCCCCTAGTCTGGCCATTAGGATGACCTTCCAGGGTACATCTTGTCTCGTGGGAAGAAGGGGCTAAAGGCCCAGGGGGTAAAAGCAGCTGGTAAAAGATAAAAGCCATAGGAAATGAAAACCTAGAGATGTTTCGCCCAGGGGATCCTTGAGAAGGCAATAAAAAGCCTCTCGATAAGAAACTAAGGGACCCTAAGAAAATGATAAATAAATAAATGCAAGACCTAACCAAGAGGATGGGAGGTCTCATCACGAGCCGGCCCATTATGTTCATAGGTA
>ML818060.1:109343-129171 GCA_009831015.1 Picea engelmannii
CCTTGAGTCACTAATTACATTTGCAAGCCTATTAAAGAAAACGTTCCACTCATTGTCTTCAAGTTGACCTATTAACTAATATTGACGTCACATCTATAGCAGCAACAATATTGATGACGCAACAACATTATTTATTGTGAGCAAATTTATGATATGAATTGCATTAGTGATATAATACAAGGACTTATTGTGTACATTAAATGCTCATATCTCTTATGTATTTGTTGAATAAGTAATACAAGTCATTTGTCTTTGTTTTAGTAATCATTGACTTCGTCAATAATTACATTTGATCATTGCTCATATATATATTTAAAGATAGTCATTAATACTTTGAAGTACTAACCATTGCAGCACATATTCTAGTTTTATTTGTCTTGTCTCGCAAACAGGTGCCATCCAGTGGAAGATATTCTTTGACTATCTCATCATTGGCAGTAATCTGTGAAGGGAATCTTACCTCAACCTGTTGAGCCTTAAACCTTGATCCTTTTCCTTCAGAAACCCAGGTTACTAGGGACGTCTCCCTTGGACTAGCCATCCTAAATAGAAAGATCTCCCCATCGAGGTGACAGTGGGTGGGGAAGCTCCTGTTACGCCGGTTTCAAGCCTTGACTCAAGCTACCTAAACCCTTCCTACAAACCGTGCGATAACAGTCTATATATTCTTCAAATCAGGGTCATTGCATATCCATTACCACAAATTTAAAGTCATTTGTAGTTGATACAAGTGCAAGGCTCTCACGTGTTCAAATCTGCTACATAATCAAACTTATGGAAGTCTTCTACGGAATCAAGCCTGTAGCATCTTCGAAGATATATCAGCATGTTAAAATAATTAATACATTTAGCAATAAAGTTATATTAGAATTAAAATTAGCATACTCAGCATATAAAGGCACGAAGTTATTAACATAAATCAACATACCCAGCGTAAAGATGAATGAAGGGAAATTAATATAATTTTATTTCCAGCATATGCCACGAGCCTACAACGCTGCAACATTCAGCATAAAAATAAATTAAATAAATTATACCTTCAACAAGGTTCCAACCGTGAGCATAAAGATATACCTATAGCATATGTGTATAAGTTACAAGGTTCCAACCGTGACCATAAAGATATACCTGCAACATATGTGTATAAGTTACAAGGTTCCATAACTCAGCATGTGACATTTCCAAGAATAGGATACAAGCACACTTGCATATAACAGTTCAAACCGAGTAAACCACAAACTATGAAGAACCCATGGAATCTGAGAGGAAGTTGATATCTTATTGGCTAGCATATAACACTGTACAATTGAGCAAATAAAAGGAGAGAAAATTGTGATTTGTTTTAACTAAATTGCAGAATATTAGGATTTTGTCACTCCATGTTTGGACTGATCAGGATCCCCCATATTATATATATGCATGTGTGCTAGCGTCCATAGGGGGGAAGGGTGTGGAGATTGATAGATCGTGTGAGAGCTAAGAGCTCTATTATAAGACTTTGTCAATTTCTGATTTAATAAAAGATTGTTTTTTATGTGTGAGGTATACCTGTGATCTTTTGTTGGTGATTTAGACAAGTATAAGCACATGCCTGCCTGTGAGCATGGGTCCACTCACAGGTACAACTCTGTGTTATTTTAATTTCTGCATGTAGATTTATTTACTAGTATTTTTAGATAAGTTATTAGTTCATGTTAATTTCCTTTAAATTAAATTGTATGTTGTAGGTTAGTCAAAGTTGTATAATGGCCACCTGTGATGTGCTGTAGAATCATTAATAAAGCAGCTTAGGACTTAGATTTCAGCAGACTAATGATCTCTCTGTTGTTCCTTGCTTGTACTTTCATTATATGCTAAATCTGGTTATGTATCTTTCATGTGTAACAATGTTTATAATATCACTAGTAAAATTGAAGTTTAAGAATTACATGGTTTGCTAATCTAGTTCCAGTATACTCATTTCATTTGTAGTATTGTAAGGTGTGAATGTTGTAGTTAGGAATTTATTTTTTGCTTTGGTTGTGTGTGCTACAAAATCACTGTACTTGCGACTCCACGAGGTGAACACATGAGGGTATAGGTTTATGAGATCTCAAAGACCTTATCCTGAGATGTACCAATAGCTGGGATGGGGGTTATAGCATTGTAACTTTAGCCTTTTATGCTTTTCTTCGATTTATGCATAGTCTTGCTTAGTTAGTCTTTCTCGGTAGCTAGGCGAAGTCCTTCTTATGTGCACACTACACTAAGTGCCTCGCAAGTAAACATTGAACCTTGGGTTGACAAATTAAATGAAAGAGTGTAAAGTGACACCAAATAATTGGGAATCATATTTATACCTCGTCAGTGTTTTCAACATTTTATTTTCTCTTGTTTATGTAAAATAAAAAACCAAAAATACTCTTCTAAAGCGAACACATTTACAAAGTGCATGGTTTTTATAATTATTTAGTTGTGTAGTTTTTAAGATATGTATTTTTCTTTGGGGGCCTTCACTACTCGAGAGATAAAAAGTTTGTATAAGTTTTAGAAAAAATAAATTAAAAGTATAATATGAAATTGAAAATGAGAAAATTATGTCATTGGATAAAGGATTTAATGACAAATATATAGGCACCAATTCTGCCACCTTCCATGGAAGAGATGAAACGATTTCACATCCTTGATGTTGCGGCTCCATGAAAACCTGAAGAAATGGGGAAGGATTCTTGGCATTCAAGCCTTCAATTAAGGTTTATACCTCAATAAAGGATTTTAAAATACCTCAATCGAGGGATTTAATCACTCGTTTGAGGTTCATATCTCAATCAAGGTTTTAAAATACCTTGATCAAGGGCCTTAAAAGCCCTCGATCAAGGTAGTTTTACATAAATAGTTCATTTTTTTGTTTAAAAATTTCAATCAAAGTTTAATACCTTCATCCAGGTTTGATAAAGCCTCGATCAAGTAAAACCTTGATCGAGGATCCACATAGGTCATTTTTGTGTGTCCATCTTGCCAAAAAGTGTGACCGAGATTCATATATTCTCCCCTTACAAAGTGAGAAGTGCATTTTTATTCCATATTCAAAGGTTGTAAAAGTTTATTAACTTCTTGTACCTAATACAAAACTATAAAAAAAAAAATCATTGTTAGTAGAGATGTTACATTTGTTGAAGTTCTCTCAACCTCCCCGATTTGACCTTTGTGCCATATTTGTCCTGCAAGCCATCTTCATCACATGTTCCATCTCCTGTTCACTCTTCTATACCAACTTTTTCTTTTAGTACCATTGCTTCTATTCTATATCATTCTACTTCTTTAAAATAACAGTGAGGATGAAAACCCAATATCACCTGCTCCACCTCCTAATCCATATGAATCTATTAAACTCAAACTTGCACCAACTCTGCATCTTCCTCAATGGGTTTGTACAACATGAAGCAATCGATGATCCTTATGATCAATATCACACATTCATAATGCCAAAAATACTTTTCTCTTTTGATTCACATTTTTTAGACTTCGATTCCAAACACATTTCAAAAATATTTTGGACATCCAAAATGGGATGCAGCAATGAATGACGAATTTTGTCCCATAATGACATACGATACTTGGAATCTAGTTGTTCCAAAATACACAGTAGATGGTGATGTTCACATCTGATACAAAGCTCAGTTATTTGCCAAAGGTTTTTCACAAGTAGAAGGCATTGACTACAATGAAATATTTTCTCTTGTTGACAAAATGAATTCCATTTGCCTTTTCCTTTCCCTTGACACCACATATCAATGGGAGGTCCATCAAATGGATGTCAAGGCTACATTCTTCCATGGGGATTCGCAAGAAGAAATTTATATGGATCAACCTCTTAGATTTGACTAGAGTGACTTTCGACATTGTCTACTGCCTCAAGAAATATTTCTATTGCCCCCAACAAGTTCCTCGGGCTCGATATGAAAAAATGGATTGATTCCTTCATATGTTTGAAAACAATGTATCCACAGAAGTTGAACATTTATCTTCAGGTGTTCAATCCATATCGACATTGTCTACTATCTCAAGAAATCTTTCTATTTCCCCTAACAAGTTCCTCGGGCTCGGTATGAAAAAATGAATTCATTCCTTCGTATGTTTGAAAACAATGTATTCACACAAGTTGAACATTTGTCTTAAGGTGTTCAAAATATATGGATACACCATGTCTTCAAACATATGACCACAATAATGTTAAGGTTGTTTTTAATGTACATAAACTACATTACATAGTATATTCACATAACATGGTAATAACAAAAATTAATAATAATAATAATAATAAACCAAAGGGAATTAGTCATGTCTTTCCAAGTCTTTCCAAACATGTGACGATTCAATGTTTATAAAACGTCTCCATGTCATTGTACAATCAATCGTTAATTCATCATATTACAAATATATTTATCTTATATTTAATTCATCATATTACAAATATATTTATCTTATATTTAATTCATCATATTACAAATATATGTATATTATATGGATTTTAGATGTTTACACTATTTATATTATATAGGTATTCATTAATGAACAATATTGAGTCATGACATTGCTATAAGATCTATTTCCGATCCCAACTTGTGGCCACAAATTTTTCCAGAAATATCATGAAAACAGTGCCCCGTGAATATCATTTAGTTGACACACACTAAATGCCACTGAAAATGATTGATAGAAAAGGAATTAACACTGCTCTTAACAAGAAAAAGGTAGAGGCAGTGGCATTGTAACATGGAATTTATGTTCATGAGGTATCTATAATCAGACATTGGTTGTAGCATGACAATGTCAATGACACCTCACAATTGAGACCATACTTGAAGAAAAAAAATCACAATAGTGACACATAACTAAAGTTTGTCTCCCTTCCAATAATACAATTTCTAGAGAGGAATTATTCTGTTGAATATAAATACAAAGTAAGATGCACTTTTGAGAAACTCAACATCAGTGGGATGCTAGGAAAAAAAATTGTTGAAATACAAGGCAAATATCGCCTCAAAGAACCACTTGACACTAGCAAATGCCTTTATTTGAAAAACCCTCCACATACACAACCATTGGCCATTCACTATCAAGCACCCCACCTCAAATCATAGACATTGTCTGCCAAGTTGAAATTTAAAAAACATTTTACGTATCAGAATTGACAGTTTTAACAATGTAACTACATGTATTTAATAAATGCCTCGTGACTTGCCCATTGATGGCATGCACTTCAAGAGTTATATGCATCCCTTCTCCTAATTTAGATATATATGTTAAAAATTCATGGGCATCATTAGGTAGTTCMSTATGGCTTTCCTAAGGAACACTGAGAAAATTAGAGAACCATAGTCTTCATTTGGAGATTAAAACAATATTAATGTTGGTTTTCAATGATACAATAACAACATAATTATATTGTAAGGTTCTAACTTATAAAATCTCCAAAGTCAAGTTATAATTATATTRTAAGGTTMTAACTTATAAAATCTCCAAAGTCAAGTTATAAGTTATTAAGTTGCTAGTCACTTCGTGGAATTGAAAGAAGAAAAGTTATTGAAGGCAAAGCATTACTCCATGTGGAAAGTCCAACTAAAACTCTGAAAACATAGGTATTATTTACAAGTTTAAGATCATATAAAATTGAAGTATATATAGTACAACACACTAAAGTATATATAGTACAACACACTAAAATATGTTTTTATGTAGAAAAAATACACTAAAGTATATATGAGTGAAGTTCCTAAAAGTGGATTTAAGCCCCACTTAACATCAAAAGTATATCATTGTGTCCATTTAATCCCAAATTGATTGCTTCATAACGAGCACAATTTCCATAAACATTTGTCAATTTTTAATTGTAAAACTAACTATAAATAAAAACAAATGTGTTCGGTTGACGAAGGCACTCGAAAAATTCTGAATAAAATTTGTAAAATAAAGTTCAGAAATATGTTATCTACAATATAAAAACCACCTTGTCATCAATGAACTTAATTTTTTTAAATGGGAAATAGTGAATTGTTAGAGCATAAATGAAATTAGAGAGAAGAATAATAGAGATATTGAGATAACGATTTATGCAAGTCAAGGATAAAGCATTATTTTTACAAGATGTTGCAATACAATGTGACTAAGAATCACAACAATAGAAGCGCAGGATCTCTGGAAAAAAAAACTTGATAAGGTTTAGCTAACAAAGATAAAGAAATTGTTTGTTCAAGGAAGTATAGTCAAACTCTACTTAGGATAAAAGATTGAAGAGAATTAAATATGTATTCCAAAATTATATTGACAAGTAAACATTACCCAACCTAGTCAAATCAACAAAATTTCCAAAAGTCAAGGTCGAAGCTATGGATAAGGAAAACCTCACATGATTAGTCGAAGTTGAAAATAAATCTTTTAAAATTTACCATAAACTCCATATTTCTTCAACTAGGACAATATCAACAATAACTAATAAAGCAAAATAATTACAACCTATAATGAAGACATAACCTTGTTCTAACCATGCTTTGAAGGTAAAGCATCCTTTAAGGAAGTGGAAAGTACATAAACTACACTACATAGTATATATACATTATATAATTGCTTATTAAGACTTGTCTATGAACACACACTAAAAGCCTGTGGCATGATCTGTGAGAGTTTTTGTGTATTTTGTATGCACATATGGCATATGCAAATGGTATATTTCCTACTTCCCTATTTAAAGCAATACAAGATTGCAATTTTTTCTTTCAATGGAATCAAAGGCACATGACACTTTTCCTTAGGGTGTGTGTGTAATTTAAGTTTGTTTTCTTCTAAGATTTAGAATAATAGGGTACACTCTCATATAGCAGAATATATATAGCATAGAAGGAAAGCATTGAGACATGGAAAATGCAAGAAGTCACATTGTAATGATCATCGATGCCAAAGAGACTTGAGATGGCAGGCTCTTGATCGGGCATGTTTTGCATAGCATTGATGCTAAGGGAAGATTTCTAAGCCCCCCATCGGGCGTTGAGAGCTCTTGGGACATTATCAAAGTGTTGAGGCATCTGGAGAAATGAACAATGGGTGATTGGAGCAGATTCTTAGGTGAGAAGGACATACACTCTGTGTCTCTTGCCTCTACTGCAAAGTGCCTTCACAGTGAATATGATTTTTGGACCACTAAAAGATGTGTTTCACTTGGTCATCTTCCCCAAGAAAAATCTTAGACATGATGAGAGAATTCGACGCTTATTGATGGAAACAAAGTATCTTGAACTTGTTTATGATCACGATGTTTGAAAAGGGAAGACTCTAGAGTTGTTTCGGTACCTTGGAATAGCTCCCACCATATCAGAGGGTGCATGCCAAGTGTTTTATGCAATGTTTGCAAGACAAGTGTTTGGTGCAATGTTTGCAAGCCAGGTGTTTGAAGAAATACCTGTTGAACAAGTGTTTGTTGAAACTCCTATTAACAATAGCCCTACTAGGATGGCCATAATCCAAGAGGGTTTTGATATCAATGCAAGTTTTCGTATTTTCTCAAGTCTCTTAGTAAGAAAATATTAATCTTCTAGGTTACTTCCATCGATTTGATGGTAGTTATAAAGAAGAAATTGGAGTTCATAGAAAGGATTCATGTGGATCATCAAGACTTCTTTTCTAGAGTAAACAACTTAAGGACCAATTTTTGTTGTACAACTATAGCATACGTGAAAATTAAACACTTTCCTAGAGGAATGGTGGGCTCTAGGGTGTTATTCAAGGATGTGGTAAAAAATAAACTCTCTACTTGTGTTGCTATGAACCCTTCTATGCCTAGTTTATGTATAGTGGAAAAAGTTGAAGAGTTGCCAATGTTGGAGATCACATAATCAAGCTTGTAGATTTTCTATCATTCTATGAAGCATCTGGAGTAATTTCTCAAGTCAATAGTTTTTGGCCTCTTACATCAGACATGTGCCAGTGGATTCATTCCAACTAGACAAAGCAATGTGAGGTATGTGTTTTCTCCACGGGTTAATTTATTGTGCAATGTACATACCATACAGATTATTAGAAATTTTTTTAGGGTCCCTATATTTGGGGCAAAGAAAATCTCTTCATTACCCCATGGTTTCTTGATTTTAACCCAACCACTATTAATGTCAACAAAATGCCATTTTGGGTCCGCCTCCCAAATTTTCCACTACAAATGCAGTGTCATTTATCAGTGTTGAAATGTATTGGGATACCTTGGGTAGATATTTAAACGTAGAGCTTGAACAGGTTAAGTTAGGTTTTTTCACATATGTCTAAATATGTGTTGAGATCAATCTCAGCAAAGGTCTGACATACATGATAATGCTACAAAAAGGAATTTTTTGTTTAACTATGTTTTGGATTATGAGAACACGAAGTTCTAGGGTCAGATCTGCCAACAAATAAGTCATATTCAAGATTCCAGTACCCAGTTAAAAGCTCACCCAAAGCGGAAAAAAGATCACAGCCCCAAGAATTATTATGTTGAATGTAAATACAAAGTAAGATGCACTTTTGAGAAACTCAACATCGGTGGGATGCTAGGAAAAATAATGTAGAAATACAAGGCAAATCTTGCCTCTAAGAACCAATTGACACTAGAAAATGCCTTTATTTTAAAAACCTTGCACATACACCACCATTGGCCATTCACTATCAAGCACCCCACCTCAAATCATAGACATGGTTTTCCGAGTTGGAATTTAAAAAACATTTTACCTATCAAAATTGACAATTTTAACAATGTAACCACATATATTTAATAAATGCCTTGTGACTTGCCTGTCAAATCCTAGCACTGATGGTTTGCACTTCAATAGTTATACGCATTCCTTCTCCTTATTTAGGCATATATGTTACAAACTCATGGCCATCATTAGGTAGTTCATTATGGATTTACTAAGGAAAATTGAGCAAATTAGAGAACCATAGTCTCCATTTGGAGATTAAAACAATATTGTTACACATTATTTTCATCACCCTTATAACCGTTAATGATGTAAACCTATACTTTGTCTTTAGAAGGATCAATGACCTTAATCCTTGAAGAAGAATGAAGATATTTTTTCCCAAAGAGATGAAATTATACTTTTCCTTTGTCAAAAACCTTATAAAAAGGGATTGTTGCACCTTGATTAGTGTTAAGGGTGCGACGATATAGGATCGTCGTAGGTTGCACTACAGTGGCCTGCAATGTCGTCACAGTTTTCTCAGTGTTAAGGGTGCAATGATTTTCGTACAAAGGAAAAAAAAAGAATTTCTCGAAAGTTCTAGAATAGAAGCTTTGAGGGTGAGGTGGCCTCCGATCGGTTTGGATCTGAGTCACATCCCTGATCTCATGGGATAATCCTAACCTCCTCACCCTATCCTTTTCATCTTATAAAAGGAGAAGAGTTCTCATGGGGAAAGTTAGCTTGTAGATTGGAAAAGTTGGAAAGTTCTTGAGTTAATTTGTAGCTTGGAGTTTTTGGAGCTTGTATGTTGGCTTTGAGCTTTGCTTTGTCAAGATAGATTGTTGATCTCAGAATCCGTGGAGCAGAAGTGTGTGGGAAGCAAGGAACTGTTGGAAGGAACCTGACAACATCAAGGAATATGGTTGTATATTTCTTCCACATTCTTTAATATAGCGATATATTTCTTTCCCATAAAATTGGTCTTATTTTATTGTATGACTCCTTGATCCCATACATAGGTTTTGTTGAGTATACCTTGTTGTTTTCACTTCGTTGGATTGTGTCTTTTTTATAGGTTCAACATCCCATAAGCCTTGGAACGGAGCGAGGATGACACTAACGAGGACAAATGACATTTAAAAGGTATGTCATTTATCTCTTGTTAGTTAGTAAGCTTGATAATTAAAACTTAGGGAAATATTTATGTTCTGTCTTGTTTTGTTCTAGTTTTGGGGTGAAACTAGGGAGATTTGTTTATGTCCGCATTTACTGATTAATCCGATAACAAATATTAATGTTGGTTTTCAATGATAGAATAACAACACAATTATATTATAAGGTTCTAACTTATAAAATCTCCAAATTCAAGTTATTAAGGTGCTAGTCACTTTGTGGAATTGAAAGAAGAAAAGTTATTGAAGGCAAAGCATAACTAGATGTGGAAAGTCAAACTAAAATTCTAAAAACATGGGTACTATTTATAAGTTTAAAAAAGGGTAAACTTCCATTAAACAAGCTTTAAGGTCATATAAAATTGAAGTATATATAGTACAACACACTAAAATATATTTTTCTGCAGTAAAAATAAACCAAAGTATATATCAGTGAAGTTCCTAAAAGTGGATTTAAGACCGCTTATCCCCTACCCTAGGGATAACTAAGGATATCATGTCTCGAGGCCCACAGATCCTAGACATGGAGTGTCGAGAGTTGAATGACTTAAGAATGGCCCTGAAGGGCCCCTCTTTTCTTCAGTGGTGCCCAGTTATCAGCAGCAACAGTATCCATCCCACCATCCTGGTCCTAAAGCAACAGTAAGTCTTGCTCCATAAGGTAATGAGTCAGGGTATCATGGTATGTGTCACTCTGATTTTTGAAGCGCTTGAATATCTTGCATTGAATTCTCCTTCATTTCATAATGTTCGCTTGGAAATTATGCTCTTTGACTTGTTCATACCTGGAAGGGTGACTTAATGCCCTAGTAAGTTGATCCCCCTTTAGGATGGGTTGCTACTTTGTGGGTCTGTAAAAGGTCATCGTTTGTTCCCTCCATACTTACAACTTTCCATCTTTATTCCTCTCATCTCCCCCCACCTTTGTTTGGGCATTAGGATTTGCCACACTAGGAAGGGTTGTACCTTGCCTTGTGGGAAGAAGGGGCTAAAGGCCCAAAGGGTAAAAGTAGCTAGCAAGATTCAAAAACCAAAGATGAAAACTTTGAGATGCTTCACCCAGGGATTCCCGAGAAAGCAGTGAAAAGCTTCTCACTAAGAAAAGGGAACCTATAAGATAAATAAACACTCAAGGTATTAGTTGGTGGATAGGAGGTCTCATCATGAGCCGACCTATTATGACCTTGGGCATGTAGCGGTATGACACTACCACCTATCTAGTCACCAAACCAAGGTAGTGGCTCTTGGTGGCATAGCCAAGAGAAAGGGGGTCTCATCACGGTCTAGCCTTCTCATTTCCGTGAAATTTTTGTGGATAACGTTGTCACCTTTGGTCACATGGAAAACACCCCAAACTTAAGGAGGATTAGCCCAATAGGACACCCTGAGACCCTCTCCAAACTTGAATTGTTAAATTGCATAGCATATTTGAGCATTTGTCTAGGTAAAGGGGGGTTTGATGCACATGTTTAGGTAATTTGATTATTGGATGTGATTTACATGTTATGATCCCTATGACTTATGAACCCCGAGAGTGCGTACTTGTTGTTGTTGCATGACCTTTCTCGATGGACAGGTACAGGTGGGGGAATGATTAGCTCGAACCTTCATGGGGCTGAAAGCCCACAGATGGATGTTGTGACCCCAACCAGGGGCAACAAGACATCAAAAATTTTCACCAGGAAGAAAGAAAGGCATCACCTTGGAGGCACCCTGGCAGACCTAGACCCAGGGGGATCTTTCTTTTCCACCTGGAGGTTGACCTTTGAGAGCCCATGACGTCACCATCATGACCCTGGATGTCATCCAGAGCTAAAGTTTTCATTTTGAGGGCAGTTGTGAGTTATTTGGCACGTGTGGGCATCATTCAGGGCCTTTGGAGGTCAAATGTTCAGCATCTAGAGCCCAACATTCCACCTTAGGGGATCAACGTCACCCTTGGAAGTGATTTTAGATGCTAATTAATTTTATTTATTTCTAATTTCAATATATTTGTAAATTGGCCAGGTTAGCCTTTATTTGACCTGAAATTAATTAAAGGTCACCAGTTTTGTATAAATAAACAAAAAGTACATTCATTTTTACCATCACAACTCCTCACACAAGAGGAGAGTTATGGAATTTGCGCCCTAGGTAGGGCTAGTGGATGAAATTGTGAGGCGCACTCTTGTATAAGGCTGAGTTTTTGCAAGTGGATCAATCTTGGAAGCTTTTATGATGATCTTGCATGGTATTTTCATTATTATTCTTGGTTCAAGTAGGTAAAATCTGCATTCTTTGTCATTTATTGAATGGTTTATGTATGGTTTTATTTGCTCATACAAAACTATGAGATTGCATGGTATACTTAATGCTTGAAGTAAGGAACTTAAATTGCTACTTTCTTACTTTCTATTTGCCAAATATTTTCATTGATTTGATCTAGTAACTAGTAAAACCCTACAGCCCTAATTTTCTAGCACTCTAAGGTTTTGACCTAGTTATCTTTGCCTAAGTTTTTACCATAAGAAGCCTAAGGAGAGCAAGGTGTTAGGGCCTAGAATTTCCTACACCCTAGTATATTGCTTCTTTAGGAAAATGCATAGGGGGACTTAAGTTACTACTTCTCCTATGCATTCTCCCTCTTATACTTTTGTGCACTATCAAAATTGATTTGCAGCCTTAGAAGAAGCCTCCACTTGACTCCACAAGCCCTAGAAGGCACTAGTTTTAGCCTCTCTCTTATTGAAGGATTGATCAAACACTCAAGCACTCTTCTCCTAAGATTTTACTAAATATAACTAACCCTAACTTAGCCTAGATCACTAATATATTTGTTGTTGTTACAAAATATTTATACAACCATCTAACTGCAGCAAATTCACTGCAAAATTGACATTAAATGCTAGCTAGACATTGCTAAAATTGCTTGTGACAATTGATTATCATTACACCTAGCTAAAGCTACCTTTTCATTATCTTTTCAAGCAATTCCAAGGCATATTCATTGTAGTTGTTACAAAATACTTATTGATGTTATAAATTTGTATATTGTTGCATATTTATATCAGCTAGCTTATTTTTCAAAGGTTCATGGTCTTATGAAGCACTAACATCATTTGGTACTTGAAAGATTATGTATTTTCCTTTGTTGTCTTGTTCTGAGCAGATACATTTCTTTTACACTCTTGTTTCATCTCCCAAAGACCTAAGAACCTTTAAACTTGAGTGACCAGTGAGAGGGGGGTATTCTTGCATCCTTGCTTTAGTTTCATCAACCCTTTAGGTCACTGGGGACATCTCCCTTGTGGTAATCTTGATATACTCCTAAATAGAAAGGGGTTTCCTATTAAGGTGACAGTGATAAGTCACCACCTTGTTACGCCAATCTTTCCTCACTTTCCTTGGGATTTGGGCAAGTACAGATTGCACGATAACATTTTTGGCGCCATTGTCGGGGAACATTGAATCAATTTTCCTCGAACGACACTTTTTCGGTAATCCTTTATCCAAAGACTTTACTTCACAAATCTAACATGGCGACGCCACAGAGGGTGATTCCCTCTTTTCCCTTTGATGATCCCTAGAAGGATTATCTAGTGACTCCACTAATAACAAAGACTACCATGGCTTCTCTATGGGACCCACGTAATTTCAAACCCTTGGATATGAGTAAAATTATGGGTTACCCTCGACGAATGCCTCTGAGGTATGAAAATTGACTCCCTATATTCATTGGTAATGATGAGGTTAGGGTCGAAGATCACATGGATAATTTTGGGCTTTCTTTCAACTCCACCCTATCAGTGATGATGTTGAAGATTTGGCAATGAAGATTTTCTCTACCACTCTTCATGGAAATGCTAGGAAATGGTATTGTAATCTCCCTAATGCTAGAATCAAATCTATGGACCAGTTAGAAAAAACCTTTCTCAAGAAATGGGGTATTAAATTAGAGGATGTCCACATGCTAATAAAAAAACTCAAGTACATGAAGCAAATTAAGAATGAGACTATCAAGGAATTCCATACTAGGTTCGAGAATTCGCTACAACAAATTCCTAGAAGCCATTGTCCTAAAGACAGGTACCTCGCTTACCTCTACACCAATGCACTCTTAGTGCATTTAGGGTTTCTCCTCAGTAAAAAGGGGCCAAGAACAATCCAAGAAGATTATCACATGGCTATACAAATCGAGGCAAATATCGCCTTATTCAAGGGAGAACACCTCTTTACTCCAGGAATCGAAGTTGATGACCCCAAAGATAGCCCAGATACTCTTAGTATGGAGAGATTAGTTTCCCTTGAGACCTTTATTAGTAAATTTCAGAAAATAAGGGAACAAGGCATTGATGAACAAAAGGTTGAGGAGATGGATCTTGATGAAGGTTATCAATCCCATGGGGAAGAACAAGAATTTACTTATACCTCTAGCAAGGATAATGAGGACCTGGTTGAAGAGAGAGAGCCTAGGGATATTAAACATGATGATGAAATACCGATGTGTGCTCCTCCCTTTGATGAAGTCATCCCAAATCCTTTTCCTCCTGCACAAGAAGAAGAGGGTGAGGTTAGTCATTTTCCTTTTCAGGTTTTTGATGATACTTTATTCTATGATTCAGAAGGTGAAGAATAAAGGGAACCCTTGGACGAGTTAGAACATCTGTATTATGAAGCTGAAGATGTAAGGGCGAGTCATGAGAACAAGGTAGGGCGAGTCATGAGAACAAGGCATTGATGCTTACTCCTTCATTTGATGAAGTTATCCAAATCTTCGACGCTCCTGCACAGTAAGAAGTGAATACAATGAGTTGTTTCCCTTTCCAAGATTTTAACGATGCCTTATTTTGTGATTTGGAAAGCAAAGAAGTGTTGAATGAGCCTTTGGATGCTTTAATCCCTTCATGTTATGATGAAGGAAATAACATGATTGATAATATTGACGAGTTCATACATGTCTAGAAACGTAAATGGGATTTGATTGGCTATGATGGGGACCCTATTTACGATATTGAGGATGATTTCCAAAAGTTACCTTTACAGCTATTATATCAGGTTACTAATAATTCTAACATATGGCAACAAGGAGATGATATAGTTACAAAAATTTTCCAAACACCCAAGGATGACCTGGTATTATGTTTTCATGATGATTTCCGGTCATACCTTGAGGATTGATGACTATTTCTTTGAGCACTTGGATTTATTCTATGAAGAGGATTATCAAGCATGGCTGTGCTCATATCTTGGCAATGGCAAGGAAGTTGCTTGCCTAAAACAGGATACTTGTAACAAGGTTTTCCATCCCCCTTCAATTACTTTACTTCGTTGTCTCTCTAAGGATGTAGTTGGGAAACATATCCCTTATCCCAAGTTTTCTCTAGGGCGGAGCCTTCTTTTAGAATTCAAGGGTAGGTTGAATACCTTAAGAATAAGTTTATTATCTCAGTCTTTCAGTCTTTCATTAAGAAATTGTCAATCATCCTCTAGGTTCTTACTAGTCCCTTCCCAGACCTCGGGATGTGAATACGTCCAAGGTAACCAACCTTCAGACTCTTTGAGTCAGTCTTTTGAGCCTTTGATTTCTCACGATCCCTTTATGAGATGGATTGAGCACTTTTCTAGAAGTGTGACTTGGCATAATTTTATCCCTCCCTCCCGCCTCCATGAGCTAGACTTTACGATTTCCGATGATGTCATACATGTTCTAACTCATGTTATTTTTTTGCTTGACTTGTCATTATTTTGGTTTATGATGAAGCACAGAGGCAAGTATTGTGAGATATTGCTAGGATAGTTTCACTAGTTATTTGACTACACCTAGCATTCAACCAACAGGTAAGTAGAGATAAGTAGGAATTTGCATCCATTGTATATACCATATCCACATGTTAGCGTAGTTATAGTTTCATTTTCAAATTGTATTCCTCCATTATGTATATATGTATGCTCATATGCTAGATTAGAGATGCTCTTTATCTTATTGTATCATGTATGAGCAAGGGGTGATATCACCACCCTAAGGATTACTAATGCATTTTGTTGAGATTTAGCAGGCACAGGTCATACCAAAGATGTTGAGGTTCTCATGCGCTCTACGGTGAGCACATGTCCCCGAGTTGGAGCCAGATGTTATCTCCTACCCTAGGGATAACTAAGGAGATCATGTCTTGAGGCCCACAGGTCCTAGACATGGAGTGTCAAGAGCCAGATGACTTAAACATGTAAGACACCAGATATATAAAATATGCAGAACAGAAATAAAATGCTAGAAATGGCAGAATAACAGTAAAATATCCAGCATAATCTCCACAATAACACATAAATGATATAAAAACAGCAATAGAAATAGCACTTTGATTCAGAAAGAAATGTTCACAAGCCTCTTCGAGGGGGCAACCTCCAATCGAGCAGTGCTCTGTTACAATAATCTCCAATCTAGGGATTTCATACCCTCGACCCTTATTTATACAAAATGTCTATCAAGAGAAGCATCTAGAGGAAGATCCTTCTAGAAGCGAAAGCTTCTATTAGGTCTTCTTACATCCACCTTATTCTATTTTATTGAAAGGCCTTATTAATATTGACCTTTATTACATCTAAATATATTAATCTACCTATGTGTGGGTTAGGACCCTAACATGTCTTCCCCCTTAAAAACAACCTTGTCCTCAAGGCTTGAGATAAGGAAACTACTGCAGAATGGTAGCTGGTTCCCAAGTGGCATCTGCTGGATTCTTATCTTTCCACTGGACTAGCACTTCCTTGATGGTTCGCTGACGCAGGAGACACTCACGCTGGTCCAAAACTGCTTTTGGTTGTAGCCAAATGGATCCTTCTTCAGCTAACTCAAGAAGGTTGGTTTGAATTTGGCACCGAGTTCTAATCACCTTCTTTAAGCATGAAACATGGAAAACTGGATGTAGCTTCGACTGACTGGGCAAAGCTAACTGATATGCGACTTGTCCCACACGTTTGAGAACTGTATAAGGACTATAAAATTTGGGCGCTAGCTTCTAACAATGCTCGGCCTTGAGGGAAGTTTGCTTGTATGGTTGCAGTCGCAGAAACACATGATCCCCTTCTGCAAATTGATGTTCAGAGCGACCTTGATCTGCTTGTTGCTTCATGCGATTTTGTGCCATGACCAAGTTCTCTTTAAGGGTACGAAGAATATCCTCTCGAACTGTAAGTGTTTGGTCAACCGCCTAGACCTTCGAGGTACCCGGTAAGTATGAGAGAACTGAAGGTGGCTTCTGTCCATATACTGCTTCAAAAGGAGTCATGCGAGTAGCTGTATGGTAGGAAGTGTTGTACCACCATTCGGCTAGGGGTAGCCATTTAACCCACTGATGTTGTTTTTTAGAAACAAAACACCTCAGATATGTTTCCAAACACTTCTTGACAACTTCCATTTGACCATCAGTCTGGGGATGATAAGTTGTGTTGAGATGCAATTGGGTGCCCTGGAGCTTAAACAATTCTTGCCAAAAATTGCTTGTGAAAGTTGGGTCACGAACAGAAACAATAGAGTGTGGCATTCCATGAAGCTTGAAGACCTGGTCCATGAAAAGTTGAGCCACCGTGGATGCAGTAAATGGGTGTTGAAGAGCATAGAAATGAGAATACTTGGAAAGGCGATCCACAACCACCATTATGACTGATTTATTCCCTGATTTGGGTAAGCCGGTAATAAAGTCCATAGAGATATCCTTCCAAATAGCCGGTGGAATTGGAAGTGGTTGTAGTGTGCCCGAAGATTTGATTGTTTCTCCCTTGTTGTGTTGACACACCTCACATTCAGCTACAAAATTACGGATGTCATGTTTCATACCATCCCAAAAAAAAGAACGTTTGACTCTGTTATATGTTTTGGTGAACCCTGAGTGCCCCGCTGTGGGTGTAGCATGAAGCTCAGAAAGTACCGTGGATTTAAGCTTTGATTATTTACTTAAATACAAAGGACCTTTGTATCGAAGCTCATCCTGTAGCCAAGAGTACCCTGGGGGAGCTGGAGCCTTGCTTGCAATTGCTGGATCAGATGCAAACTTTTGGGGTCTTGAAGCCATTCCTGTCGCACAGCTTGGAGCCAATCGGGTACAATGAAGGAAAGAGAAAAAAGGGATCCTTCTTCTTCATATTTTCGGGACAGTGCATCCGCCACAACATTGTCTTTTCCCTTCTTGTAAATGATCTCATAATCATAAATGAAGAGCTTAGTCACCCATTTTTGTTGCTCCTGGGAGGAAATGCGTTGTTCCAGAAAGTACTTGAGGCTTTGATGGTCGGTCTTGATTTGGAAGCGTTGCCCCAAGAGATAAGGGCACCACAGCTCAATGGCATGCAGAATAGCCAACATTTCCTTTTCATAAATGGGTTTGCCCAGATTCCTTTCAGACAGTTTCTTGCTGGTGAAGGCCAAAAGGTCGGCCCTCTTGCATAAGGACAGTGTCGATTCCTTTCCCTGAGGCGTCACATTCCAACACAAAGGTCTTTGTGAAATCAGGAAGGGACATAACCGGAGTGGTGCACATGGTCGTCTTCAAGGTTTGAAAAGCTTGAGCAGCGACTGGAGTCCAAGTGAAAGAGTTCTTTTTTAGGAGAGCAGTGAGTGGTGCTGCAATCTTTCCATAGTTCTTAACAAACTTGCGATAATACCCTGTTAAGCCCAGAAATCCACACAAGATTTTGAGAGTCTTTGGGTGCGGCCAATCTTGCATAGCTTCAATCTTTTTCAGATCCACCCTGACGCCATCTTTGCCAACCAGATGACCCAAGTATTCTACTTCTAAGGCACCAAAAGCACATTTGGATTGTTTCAGGAAAAGTTGGTGCTGGGAGAGGATATGGAGAACTTGATCCACATGATTAAGATGGTCGGTCCAGGTTTTTCTATAGATGAGGATATCATCAAAGAAAACTAAGACAAAATGACGGAGAAAGGGATGGAAGACATGATTCATGAGGCTTTGGAAGGTGGAGGGAGCATTACACAAGCCAAAGGGCATGACCAAAAACTCATAGTGGCCCTCATGAGTGTGAAAGGTCGTCTTGGGAATGTCTGCCTCTTTCATACGTATCTGGTGATAGCCCGAGCGAAGATCAAGTTTAGTAAAGAATTGGGCGCCACTCAATTCATCCAGGAGGTCATCAATGATAGGAATGGGAAATTTGTCTTTAATGGTCATCTTGTTGAGGGCACGGAAGTCAGGACACATTCTCCAAGAACCTTCTTTCTTCAGGACATGACTACAAGAGAAGATTAAGGGCTCGTACTAGGGCAGATAATGCCTGCATTAAGGAGTTCCTGGACCATTTTCTCAATTTTATTTTTTTGTGAGAAGGGGTGGCGATATGGACGGATATTGGGAGGAAGGATTCCAGGTACAAGGGGAATGGAATGATCATGAACACCGCGGGAAGGAGGGAGGCCTTGGGGAGTGGAAAATACCATTTGATTTTTAGAAAGGAGAGCTTGGAGGTCATGCAGCACCGGGGGTGTTTCTATTGCTTGAATGGCATGGAGTTGGGCAATGACACCAGAACGATCTTTTTTTAGCAACTTTTCCATGCGATGGGAACTAATGACCTCAGGTGAACCAATAGTGATGCCCTGGAATTTATATTGGTGGCTTTCCTGGTCAAATTGCATGGTTAATGCCTTAAAATCCATGAGAATGGGACCCAAAGTCCTTAGCCAGTCGGCACCCAACACAATGTCACAACCACCCATGTCGATAGCAAATATATGGGATTTTAGGTGGTAGTCACTGATTTGGAGACGCACATTTTCACAACGCCCTCCACATTTCATGGAACCACCATTGGCAATCATGATTTGGAAATCATTGACAGCATGGATGTAGCAATGAGTTTCTTGGGCAATGCGGCGATGAATAAAATTATGGGTGCTTCCACTATCAACCAGAATGATGACCTTCTGATGCTTGATGTAACCGATTAACTTGAGGGTTTGGGGAGCGGAAAAAC